>PVHY01009705.1:0-55110 GCA_004024945.1 Uropsilus gracilis
ACCTGGTAGGGCACGGTGGTGGGGCAAGGGGTGGGGAGGTTGGGAGTGGAGGTGGTAGGCCCTGATCCCCACAGGAGGTGAGTCTCTCCAGGGGTCGCTCGCTCCTTTCCCTGAGGTAGCCACTTCTGGGGCTTTGGTGCGGGGAAGGGACCGCCTGCCAGCTGACCTGCAGGGGTAGGAACGGACCTGAGGCACCCTGCTCACACTGTCCCACCAGAACCCGTCTCTGCTCCTTGCTGTCACCATCATTGGGGTCACAGTGCTTCTGTTGGCACGGAAGAACAAGAACTGGATCAGGAACTCAAAGAGACAGCTTGTCACCCTACAAAACCCTGATACCAAGTACTCGCTGCCCTTGATTGAGAAAGAGGTAATAGGTAGCCCACCCATCCCCTCTAAGGGGTGAAAATAAAGAGGGCAAGAGTGGTGGGCAATGTGCTGGTTGGAAAAACAGGCATCTCAGAGCCTTCAGTTTACCCCCACCAGCCTTGTGTGTGTGTGCTGGGAGAACACCAAATTCGCTGTCATCCCAGCAGCCTGGCAAGGTTTCTAGAAAGTTGACAGTCTGTGGCTGTTTTCTGTTTTATTAGGAAATCAGCCACAACACCCGGAGGTTCCGCTTTGGCCTGCCTTCACCAAACCATGTCCTAGGGCTTCCTGTAGGTAAGCGGGGCTTGGCATCATCACCAGGACTGGGGCTGTGCACTCTGTTCAGCCTTCACACCTCAGAAACACAACTGAGGTGTGAAGGTGGTCCTGAAGGCTTCCTTTCTCATCATCCAATTTGCGTTGTCACAAAAGCAATATCTCAGTGAACATCGAAAAGAAGTAAGTCTAGAGTCAGAAGATACCTCAGCACGGGCTCCTTGCCAACACCATTAGGCAAGTCCCACAACCTTTGAAACCCGGTATTTTAGGTCTGCCTGAAATTTGAGTTGTCTTGAAGTGAAAGTAATCAATGGATTTTCAGCAAGGGCTGCAGACCTACAAAGATTACCAGTCACCACAACAATCCTGGATTTCTCGTTTCTATTCTGTAACACCACCTGACAGTCTGGGTGAGGTGGAAAGCCTCACAAAGTCAACACTTTCTCTCAGCCTGATGTAGGCAGGGCAGTGTTTGTTGGACAAGGTAAATTGGAGCTTTGGGGCAGTCCACTCTGACAACTCAGAGACAGCTGATGCTTTCCGGTTCTGCTGAAAGGAAGCCAGTTAGCGATACAGCCTATAGGACCAGCATCGTCAGTCCCATTTTTTCAGAGTATATTGCCGGGCCCAACCCAGATTGACTAAATCAGAAAGCACCTCTCTATAGTTCCAGATTGCTCTCAGAAAGAAGCTGCCTTGGGCATTTGTTACTGTGTCCCTGATGCTCAGCCAGGCCATAGCTATAGTCACCAAGCCTGTTCTTTCTTCACCCGGAGTGTTGTGTCAGGACTCCTCCAAAATATTTGACTTCTGTTTCTACAGTTTCCTTTCCACCATTTCCTCCTTCTCTTCCTCCTCTAGCTCATTCTTCCTCATCTTTCCCTAGATCTGTTTCTCTCTATATCTGCTGCCTTTCTTTTGTCTTGGTCCTCAGGCTTTACTCCCTCAGAAACCCCTGCACACAGCTTCCTCTGGCTGTCACTGAGCATCTCTTCTACCCTCGCCACTCCTTGCTGTGGTCATTGAAGTCTCCTGTGTTAGATGGATGGAAATCTGCCCATCACCTGCTTTCAGGATGCAGTCATGACCCATAGATCTCTGGCCACCGCTGGTCCATTCAGTTCTACCTGCAGAGGTCAAGTTGCATGCTTTAGAACTTCACCCACCGCTGCCCCTCAGCAGAGCCATTGGCCAGGAAGATGTAGTGACGTAGTGATGTTGCTAGAACTCTTGATCTGTGGGTGTCCAAATCTTGGTGTTCTGTATAGATGTGAGTTCCTGCTTTGTGACAGACAGCAGGAAACAGAGAGAGACTCTGGTGATGTACCCAGTTCAGGAAGAAAGGACTATATTCTGCTTTAAGAGACACCTTCCTTTCAGTAATTTTTCATACTCAACCTCCAAATTTAATTAGCTCTTCCAGCTCCACAGAGCACACATGGGCAGGATGTTTAAGGTACATGAATCTCACAGTTACAGTACGATCAAGGCAGGTCAGGTGTAGTATCCCCATTTACCCAGAGGCAAAGTAACTTGCCCAGGCAGCACAATGAGTGACAAAGGTGGCCATGGAACCCAGGCATCCTTTCTGCTTGGCCCTCCTACCATGACCTCTGTGGTTCTCCACACCCTGAATCTCTATCCTTTATGGGAACACTGGTTCTGCTACACGGCCCTTGATCACACCTAACATTTCATGCCCTTTCTATAGGTAACTACGTTCGTCTTCTGGCCATAATTGATGATGCTTTGGTCGTCAGGGCTTACACACCTGTGTCCAGTGATAAAGATCAAGGTTTTGTGGACTTGATTATAAAGGTAAATAATCCCCTCCACATTCAGCTGCCTCATCCACACCAGCCTGGATAGGGCTTTCTGGCAGTGTTATCTGGTGAGGTCTTCAAGGGCTGCTGAGAGCAGCTGTGAGTATGGAGGGTTTTCTTCGCAGTTTCCAGCAGCAAATGTGTTTTTGAGTTGTGTGAAATTATGAATCATATGAAATTATGAATTGTGTGCACTATCAGGTCTGATGCTGTGTAAATCAAGCTGCCTTATTTTTCAGATCTACTTCAAAAATGTACACCCCAGATACCCAAAAGGGGGAAAGATGACTCAGTACTTGGACAACATGAAAATTGGAGACACCATCCTTTTTCAAGGGCCAATTGGGCGCCTGTTCTATCATGAGCCAGGTACTGTTCAGGGCAGGACGGTTCATAATTGGGCCATCAGGAAGAAGATTCCTGTGATGGTTCTGTTGTTTTTAGAAAACTCACATTTGCGTTAGATGGACTTATCCTTAAAGCATTCATATCATCATGCACACATCCAGTTCAAAAGACTTGGGGAATGATTTGGTTTCTCTTCATCACTATATCTCTAGCACAATGCCTTGAGAGGTCCCCAAAGCTGAAGAAGGGCTGGATGGGTGGGGTCCCACTCATCATTTACTCCTTCACTGTGGTGGGTGACAGTGATCTGTGAGGCTCCTTATTAGTCCCAGTGTGTCTTCCTCCTCTCTCAGAAGAAAAGGTGCAGTAATTCTCTGAGGAGATGCAGGCTCTGTTCCCACTTCGTGCACCAGGACTGCTCCAGGGGATCACCCTGGCCTGCTCCTGTCTCAAAATGGCTCAGCCTCTTTCTCAGATGGACCGGTCTCCTGGGTATCCCAAGGAAACTCAGTGATCTTCTGCAGGCTCTCAGACAAAAGCTGCAGAAGCCACAAGTATCCCCTGCATTTCAGGGAAACTTTCCGTCAAGCTAAACAAAATGAGTGCGCCACAAACCAAATTCGTCGAACACTTGGGAATGATTGCTGGGGGCACAGGTAAGAGGCATAGCGTGTATGTACCCTAAGAATTTTTTTTTTTACTTTAGAGGCATTTGCTTCTAGCAGGGCTGATGGGAGCTTCCTTCCCTGACTGGTTTAGATGGGAATGCAGGTCAGTGATGGACCTGAAAGCTGACCCTATGCTCCCTGCTCCTCCTCACCAACATGGTAGCTACCCTTGGAGCAGCAATGGGGAGCCTCTGTGGTTGTTCTGGGGTACAGAGAAGAGTCAGTCCAAGCCAGGTAGACCTACACATGCCCCCCCCCCAAGGTTTCCTTACTTCAAACCTGATTCCCTTGCCCTTGATAATGAACTCCCCTAAAAAGTGAACAAATGTATAAGGAGACCTACAGCAAGCATGGAGCCACAGCCAGCACTTTTAGCAAACTTTGTCATTAATTCTGTTGTTTAATAAGGACACTGCAGAGCTGAGAAACATGCTTGACCCACCCTGATCATAGTCAGTGAGGGAGCTGGTTGTATGGCCCAGACCCAGTTCCAACACCAACTCTTTCATCTTGCTCTATGAAAAGAAGGGGCTTTTGGTTTACGGTTGCCTTAGAAGGGAAAACCAAACTGAGGGGCAGTTTCCCACTTTCAGTTTGGGGTACAGAAGTAAGAGTAGAGGGCTGAGGAGCATGTTAGGCTTCTCAGACAAGAGCGGCAGGCAGCAGAGAAGCCACCCTCTGTGTTCCAGGCATCACACCCATGCTGCAGCTCATTCGCCACATCACCAGGAACCCCAGTGACAGCACCAGGATGTCCCTCATCTTTGCCAACCAGGTCAGTTGTGCCAGGTTATCCTGAGCTCACAGGGTGGGATGGGTTGCTTGCTAAGGGAGCGTGGGGCATCACTGCTCCCCATGACCCAGCTGGGCCACTAGGGGCCTGTGGCTGTGGGAGGCTGAAGGCTCATCACAGGTTGCCTGCACCCAGAGATTGGAGTCCAGGCCTGTTTCTCACTATATTTTTCAAAGCTTCCCAATCAACCTTAAGCACTATGCTTTCCTTTCTTTCTAAATAGTTCTCTTTTTCTAAGTATAAGCTCATAGCAAGCCTCAGTGCACATTTTAGAAAGTACAGAAGCATATACATATTTGACTTATGTTTTATCTGCTTTTTATGCATACTGAATATTTAGTTACCTATATATATTTTGTTCTGTGATTCCACTCAACATTTCCACACAGGCTTATTTTTTTCTCATTAAAACATTTATATATGTTTTCATCATTGTCTGCAAGTTGCACCATAATCTACTAAATCTTCTTAAATGCGTGTATTTTAGTTTTTATAGCTATAAATGATAAAGTGATGGGAAACTGTGAAGTGGCATGATCATTTTTAGATCATTTCTTAAGTAGAATCCTGGGAGTAGACTTAGGAATCATGAAGTGTTTGGGGATCCAGGTCTTCTCTGCAGTATCTCTCAGCTTGTGACATGTCTTTTCTGGTTTTGCCCCCCTTTTCTCCAAATAAGTTTCTAGTCTTTACTTTCCTCTCCCTTAGCTCTCCAGAGCTGCCATCTATTGTTAGCTGTTACTGCCTCAGCCCCTCACCTTCCCTGCAGGAGATTCTGGGCCTTCACTGAGCTCATTCCAGTGGGGTTCTGCCCCATGCTGGGTTGGACATGAAACCAGGGCAATCCACCGGTGCTCAGCCCTGACCTTCCAGTGGAGGGCAGTGACCACAGCTCTCTGGGAGTCCCCCAGTCTGCCCACTGGAGAGTTTGTTGTGCAGACTTGACTGACTGCAGAATTTTCCCTTTCACCCCGGAGTCCTCATCAAGAGCACTAAAGCTGGAGTGGTGGCAGTGTCCTTAGCCAGAATGCCCTGACCAAGGTGCTCAGGTGGGGGACTGGCAGTACACCCCTGGAGGGGCTCTGCTTCTGTCGCTTCTTTTCTAGACAGAGGAGGATATCTTGGTGAGAAAGGAGCTTGAAGAAGTTGCCGGTACTCACCCAGACCAGTTCAAACTGTGGTACACCCTGGACAGACCTCCTCCTGGTATGCTCACTATTGCAATGACTTTCCCCCCACCCCACTGCGGGTCAATTCACTGACTCAGCTCACTGACCACCCCTACCCTCACCCCCTCCACCCCCACTGACCCAGCTAAGGGACTAGTCCTTGGGTTGGTTGGTTGGCTTTTAGGACTGGTTTTGAGACCGAGGCTTTGGCTTTGTTTCTACATTGGAAGTGCAGGGATATGAATGAGCCGCTTATACAGAAAGTCAAGGGCAGGTGTCTGATATCTCCACAGCACTCCACACCACACTGAACATCGGGGAATAATGAGGCTCTGGGTTACCCTAAATACCCACCCCTCCATACTATACAAGGCATCCTTGTAGAGCCCTCGGACATGCTGCAGTAGTACTGGCCCCTTCACCCCCACCTCATCTAAACAGCAGTCCTCCATGCTAAACCCCAGCCAGCATCCTGCCACCCCTGTGCACACCCTACCATCCAAAATCTTTTAGGCTGCCTCTCCCCTCCTACACTGAACTACGCTGCCTCGTCATACAGCCCACTTCCCAGCAGAGGGCGCTGCTGACCAATCCGCTCCGAGCCTCACAGCTGCAGCTCCTTCCTTAATTGACAATCTAAGTACCTGCCTGTTTGTCAGGTTCTCCACCTCACCTGGGCTTCCAGCAGACAGGCACATCAGCCTCCTAATAGTCAGTCTGTGATCTGGGGTAAATATTAGAGATTCCTCCATATCCTCTACTTCCCGGCTATTTGCAGAAAACAATAGTGCAGACATCTAGGCCTTGCCTCCCTCTCCCAGGCTTCATGAGTGAGACAGAGGGCCAGAGGTCAGGGCCTCTGCCTGGAACCCTCACTTTTTTTTTTTTCCCCTCAGACTGGAGTTACAGCTCTGGTTTTATTACCACCGACATGATCAAGGAGCACCTCCCTCCTCCTGGGAAGTCCACACTCATCCTGGTGTGTGGCCCACCAGCCCTGATCCACACCGCTGCTCACCCAAGCCTGCAGAAACTGGGGTACACCAAGGACATGATTTTCACCTATTAACACTTCCCTTGCTCTTAGAAAATTTCCTTGGTCCCTTTCATCCAACCATTTCAACGTGAGTTCAACTTCACTATTAAACTGGAGTGTGTTCAAAATTGCCAGGCAGTGCCCACCAGGCATGCTGGAACTTCTGTTGTGTGTGAGGCTAAGAAGGGTTAGAGAGGCTGGACGCCAAGTGACTTCTGAGCCCGCCTCCCCCCCCCCCCTTTTGTTTGAGGAGGTTAGAGGAAACCATTTCAATCTTTTCCCATAGTTTCAATCTTTTCCCATAGTTTAATGAAATAAACCAGCACAAAGTAGATAAGCCATGAGGTGTGGCTCTGTGGGGGACTCACGAGGCAGTTTAAGTCCTTAGTCTGCCCTAGGGATGAACTGCCTTGTGTGCATCCAGTCAGAAGGGGCAAATGTTCCAGGGAAGACTTCTAGAAGAATCTCTGAGGTATCATGTCAGCTCTTCTGCTTTTAAAATCAGACCTGTCAGAGGACTGAAAGGCTCTTCCAGTACACTCTTATGGGAGGCCCTATAAATAGGGATATTTTAAAAAACACACATCTAAACAGTAAATCCACAGGGTAGGTAGCCCCAGGAATTCTGGGCTAGCACAAATAGAATCGAGGTAAACTTTTTTTTTTTTTTTTAAGCATCTTCTAATTACCTGGCCCGTTTCTGGTGTCCCAGGGTGAGAGTGATTACATACAGAAACTTCTGAACCTGGGAATAAAATCAGATCCAGAAGTTCTTCCTGACATCCTTCGCATCACCAAGCCCAAAGCATCCAAGTGACCACTGTATGCTGTTCATGGCCAGGGGAGTCGCTGCCACTCTGTAGACCAGCTTCTGTACTTATGTGATCTATTTCCCATAAAATGCCAGAGATTCTCTGGAGTGTTCTTTTCTTCATATCACAGGTGAGGAAACAGGTTCAGAGAGAAAGTTTCCATTAGTCATGCAGCTGAAAAGGTGGCAGAGCTCAGCTTTTAGTATTGGTCTGTTTCATTCCAAGGTGGTCCCTTTCTGCAAAAACTGGTGTAGTAGCAGCATTGTAGGACTCAGAGTCACTAGTTTTCTACTAGTGGAAACTGTACTCAGCTGTGTATATGTGAAGGAGGAGGAGAGAAGAGCTGGGGTCCAGAAGAGAGAACATGGTCCAGTTCTGGAGAACTCAAACTCAGTTGTGGGGCACCTACAGGAAGGCCTGACCATAGTCTTACAGAGGGTCACTGAGAGGGGTGTTGTGGGGGAACTGCAAGTCCTCAGAATCCCCTCCTCACAGGAAGGTACTCTGCTGGGCATTGCACCCTGAATAAGATCCCACCCCTCATGCATTCCTTAAACCTTACCAACTTGTCCCCTACCTTAAACATCTCACTGCTTTCACAAGTCCCTACCTGGCTACCCTGAGTCTCCAGGGTAGATTCCAGAGAACCTTACTAGATCTGGCTCGTGCTGAATTTACCCCATTTTTCCTCCCTGGACTGCCTTCTTTAGCTCCATTCTCTGCCCCAGTGGTTCTCCATAGAGGTTATTTTGCCCGCCCGCCCCCCAACCCCACCCCCAACCAACCAGGGAACATCTGGCAAAGGCCTGAAACATTTTTGGTTAGGACTAGAAGTACCTTTGACATCCAGAGGGCAGAGGGCAGGGATACTGCTCAGCATCTGCAGCACAGGACAGGGCCCCTTCTCAGTGACTGCTCAGCCCCAGATAACAGCAGGGGCTAGAGGTGGGAGTGAGAAACTGCTCTCATCTTACCAGCTTTGCTGCTACCTAGGATATGCCAGGCTGTTTCAGGTCCATCTGCCTAGAGTGCCCAATTCATCCTGCAGAACATCGCCTCTGAGAGTTTCTTCAGTGAAAATGACAACATGCGCCCTTGGGCTGTAGAGCTCTCTGTTGGCATGTGTGTAACACTGACATAATCTTAGAGGGAAGGTCTGCCCTCCCCCACTGGACTATCTGCACCTTGAGCCTGGGGTCTTGGCATCCTGGCCCGTCTCTACAGGGAGCAAGTGGTTGGGTGTAAGGGCATGGATGCCCTGAGCAGTGGGAAGACCTGGAGGGAACACCTGCTCTCTGCTCTCTGCACAGGTGGCAACCCACAGCAGGCACTCAGTGTGTTGAGGGTGGGTTTGGTAAGGGAGAAAGTGATGCATCAAGGTGACCTGGGGAGTGCATGGACTCAAGGGCAGGAAGCTCTGTGGGACCCGGGAACCTTCAACCCAAACATCATTTAAGGCTGCTGTCAACTGGGTCCCAAATAGGAGTTAGCCCTATGACGAAGACTAGAGGGAAGGCTGATTGGGAGGGGACTGTCTGGTGGGGTTTGGGGTACATCTCCCTGAGGGGAGAGAACAAGCTCTCTGGGAAGATAGTGAGTTGTAGTGAAAAACACATTGATTTGGGGTGTCCACTGGAGGGCACTGTTTGACCAGCCAAATAATCTGAAGCTGATGTGTGAAAGAATTGGTGAGGGCCCTGAGGGGTGTATCTGCATCCCAGCCTAGGATGGGTGCCCTGCTGTTGAGAGTAGAGGGAGGGTCATCCGGAGATAGTCTCATTACTTTCCCTGCTCTAAACTGGAAATGGTTTCAGTCTAAATATCCTCACCCTGGCCAGATTCCTGTGAATGGAAATACAAAAGTAGCACAGGAAGGGGCTCCTTGGTGTCATTCTCCCCAGCTCGTCACTACAGAACACTCGGGACAATTCTCAGAACTTTTTTCCCTGCAGAGCTTTTATGAATCCATAGCCCTTCCCTTGGGGTCTAAGATCCTTGTCCCCAGGAATGGCCTGAGCCATTGGGTCCGTGCTGACACTTCATTTTTCTCCCCACAAAAGTGCTCGGCTGTCCAGATATAAAAGTATAAAACGTATAAAAGATGCATTGAAGAGCACAACACGGTGGAAACCAGGGACGTTAGGGCCACCTTCTGGGCATCTGTCCTGTAGCTCTGCTTCATTCCCACTGGCACCCATGTCAAGATACCCAGCCAGCCCCCATCTGTGTGGCTGTTTGCCAGCTCCAGTTTGAAGCAAACACTTGGGGGGTGGGGGTGGGACAGAGCACACGTGCCTCTCTGGGCTCTCAGCCATGAAGAAAGTCATCTCCAGTCCTCAGAGTTGGGAGTGGCCAGGCAGGAGTTGTTCAGCAGCTGGTCCTGGCTCAGCATGGTCTGCAAGGACAGCCAAGAGGGAAGTTGAGCAGGGCTCTGGTCAAGACTGCTTGGGAAAGCTGCATGGGATACAGCAGCACTCGGGGCAGTGCTGCTGGAGGTCAGTGCCCGGTTAAGTTTTTGGTGTCACCAGGACCCCATGGATCTGAATAGGACCCCAGGGCCAGAATAGATAGCACTATCAAGGTAAAAATAAATTGCTCAGACTTTAGAGCTTAAAATGGATATTTCAAGAACACTAAAGACAGAACAGGTGATAAAAGTCAGGCTGAATGAATTCATTCCAGTGTCTAAGTCAAAAGAAATAAGAATTGAATAAAAGTGATTCTGTTGGGGTTCAGGGAGACCCCCATCTTGCGCTGTGAAATACAGCCTTCTTCATGTGCCCCAGGAAGTCAACAAGCAAAGGGACAAGGGGCCAAGACTTGGGGCCTCCATGTGAACGGACACGAGAGCCAGTGAGCTCAGGGATGGAGCATTCTGGGAGCAAATGGGCCCTGAAAGATACAGGGTCTCACAGATGCAGATCCCATAGCTATTCTTTCACCGCCAGTTCTGTTCTGTCTATGAGCCATGCAAAGGTGTTAGCTCTGCCTTACAGATAGCTGAGCCCAGACCTGGGAAGAATGGCTTGCCTGAGATCCCAGAGCTATTAAGAGGTAGAGTCAGGACTTAAATCAGCTGAACCCCTTCTCCCCACCTCCCATGGAGACCAAGCTGCCCCCTACCCTCCCATATTCCCATGATATTTTATTTTCACTGGGTCCGTCAGAATGCATTCACATGCCTGTGAATCAAAGTCAGGAGTGTGCCGGGAAATATATATGTCTTGTGGGCAGAACTGGGTCCACTGGGCCAGAGTGAGGCCTGGGCTTTGGCCTAACTAGGCAGGTGACACAGAGCTGTGGAGCACCAGGTCTCCTCACCAGCTCCTAGGCTGGGAAGAGCATTTGAGCCTAGAGCACTTTAGCTAGCTTCAGCTGAAGGCCCATGAGCCTTCCCAAGGGCCTTAGCAGCTCAAGGCCCAGTAATAGGCCAACAGAGAAGGCCTCTGGGCGACTTTGTGCTTCAGGACCAGCTTCAGGTCTGGCCTCAGTACCATCCTTTGCTCTCTCACAATGACTCAGGTTCAGGCGTGGGCCTCGAGCACCATTCCCCCCAACTCAGCAGTCTCCCCAGCCCCTGCCCTACTACTGAGAGAGGGCCAATGTCCTACCGTGAGGCGGTGAATGTCTTGGGAGAGAAGCCCTATCTGCGTCACAGTGCCTTCCGAGGGTGCCATCTGTAAAATGGGCAGCAGCCCAGTCAGCACATGTGTCCTCAGCTCCTTGACTTGCTCTGATGGCATGCAAGTCCTGTCCTGCTCAGACATGCCCTGCTGGGGGGACAGGCGAGGAGAGGGCCAGGCCCTGGGGTGACAGATGGACAGAGCACATGCTGCTTCTGTCCTGGCAGAGGCAGGGTTCTGGGGTCTCATGCCGCCATGCACATGCTCCCTAGGCCCTGCTCAGCTCCAGCACCACAGCAGCAGGTCCAGATGGGCCTGTCAGAAGCAGCCCATTAGCACATGTTCATTGCTGCAGCTTTTCCGGGAACAGAGGTGGAGCAATGAAAGCCTCAGGATGCTGTGCACACTGACCATTTCTGGGGTCCAAAGGTCCCCTGACACTGATGCCCTGGTATCAGCATAGGTGGGCATCTGGGCACCCTCGAGATGCTGCTAATGGAGCTTCCTCATATCAGGTCCTCCCTCTCCTCCTCAGATAGTGCTGGCTCATTCTCTCTTCCCTAAGCCTGTCTAGCCAGAGTGGACTGGGGAGCATCCTCCAAAGGCATCAAGTAAATCCTTCACTTTATAAGAGAGAAAAGTGGGGTCCACAGAGGAACAGAGGTCTTGCTTGAGGCTATGCGTGAAATTAGTGACATAACTCCATGCAGATTTAAAAACAGGTACATGCACAGTCTGTCACAGAATGCAATAGAAAGAAGGAATGAAGCCTGCCCAGCAATGCCATGTGAAATGCCCAGCAGCCAGCTAGGGGACACCTGCATCCGAGACCAACAGCCAGCTTGTCTGTCTCTCACTGAGTAGCCTTCAGGCGAGGCCATGGCCTGAGATAAAAGGCTGTGTCTGAGCCTGCTGATAGTATACGGAGCAAACCTTAGTGCGGCCTCCAGTCAGGCCATAATCAGAGTTTCCTCGCGGGGTGCCAGGCCCTGCCCCATCTGCCAGACAGTTATGCTGCTATTTAGGGACCCAAGGGACCTAGTGGAGCCAAAAAACTACCCTGGGACAAACTGGAATCTCCAGAGCGGGTGCCCAGACTGGTAAGGTTTGTCTTTCCCTCAGTCTTTACCAGACAGGGCTCATCTGGAAAATCCATTATCAGTTATTCAGCCTCCAGATCAGAGGGCAGGTCTCTTTCAGCTCTGCTGGTCTAGACAGACCAATCCTACAGAGCTGAGGAGAACCCAAAGCTGCATAACTAAGAGAAGCCAGCAAAACACTAGTGAGACAGAAGGTATTTCCAGCAAAGCTACCTTCTGCCACCCACCACCCCATCACTGGAGGACTCATACTGTTGAAACAGAGACTCTGAGGTCCCCCAACAGACATGGCTGACAGTCAGGCTGTATGTGCACATGGGGTTCCTTTCAGTTTCACAGAGAAGTGGGCAAGGCTAAAGACCACCTCTGAAGGATAGAGCCCCCCTCCCCCAGCCCCATGTCCCTCATCCATAACCCCTGACAAATCATGAGTGTTCACCAGCCTAGAGATGGTGAAGCTCTTGGCTCTCAAGCTGCACAGAGAGCAGAACTCCATCTCCAGGTGTCCATGCTCTCTTCCTCTTTGAGCTCAATGATAGGTTGCACTCTTCCTTTTCTACATAAATACTGATTTTATTGCAAGAAGCAGCCGCCTCTGTGGTAAGGCATGACACAATTGCATTGTCTCTGTGGCAGACAATGTTGTATCACTTCGACTTCAACCCAGACTGTGGCCACAGGCCTAAAGCACTTGAGATTGCCCCTCGACTGGGCAATTACAGGAGCTGAGAGCTGAGCATCTTGGGATTGTCCATGGCCTCTTGTGTCCAAGTTCATGTATTGCCCCTGGGGTCAATGATGGACACGTAGAAACCCTTAAAATGCACAAACGTCAATTGTCTTTCTTCCTGAATCCACCTTTGGCAACAGTCCCAAACCCTGGCCTCTTAGCAAGGGAATAACTTCACACCCCAGTCACCCTCGGACTTCGAAGAGAAAAGGGGTACGCAGTTGCTGGGATGTATTCTGCGAGGCATGCACGTGTGCAGGAGTGAGATGCAGTTATGTGGTGACACGCAGGTTACTGAGACTCGGTGCACAGAGAGGGGAGGTGACAAGGGCATCAGCTATTCTGTCCCACCTGGTCCAGACCATCCAGTTCAGGGGCATCAAGGGGACTGAGGCCTCTGTAGCCACTGTAGACCCTGTGACTGTCACTGACAGTGTCACTGGACTCCATCGGGCAAATGTAGTCAGTTGACTCATCAAATTTCTTTTTCCGTATGTTTCCAAAATGTGAAAATCCCAATTTCCTTGGCTAAAACACAAAAAATGCAAGATTATGAGGGGCTCATCAAGTCACTGTGATGATACATTTGAAGGCAGGCTTAGGAGAAGTAGAATAAGACAAACTTCTCTGAGAAAAACTTGTAACAAAACAGACCCCCTGTAAGCAAGGCCTTTGCTGGAGGAAGGACAAGACAAATACATCATTTTGAACATGGAGAGCTGCTTCTCCAAGTCTGTAGACACTCATGCCCTGCTGCCCCACTAGGGATGTTCTTACTTTCAGGTAGTTCTGGAAATTCTTAGAAGATGGCACAGCAGGGCACTTTGCCGTGGCCACTGACTTCACACCAGGATGTACGCCCCACCATGTGATCCCAGGAAGTCACGGCTGACAGCCCTCTGCAGCCCTTCCTCCTTGCTCTAGATCAGCCAGGACGTTGCTGCCTGTTCCCCTGCCCCCCAAAATACATCCTGCCTTGGAGGAGGTCTGTGCATGATGTGTAAATGGACACCACATTGCTGGTCACAAAGCCAGCCTGGACCCTAGAGAAGACCTGTTCCTAGGATAGTATATGACTCAGGCAGATCAAATGATCTTTGCTGGACTCCAAGCCCTAAATCTGCTGCTTGGAGGACTTGGGACCTCTGAACAGCTGTGTGCGGGCTACTTGCACTGCACAAGGCAAACTGGAGTGCCTGTGTTGGAAGGACGGTTTTGACCCAGACCCCATGGCACCGTGGCTGTGGATGGACTAGACTCAGGGAACCCAGACTCAAATGAGTCACGGCAGTGTTGGGGTAGAGGACAGCTACTGGCTGCCTGCACGTAGTTTTGGTGTAAAGAAACCTGCAACCTCTTCTTTGGGCTCAAGACAGGCCAGAAACTGGTCTTATCCAGACTGATACAGTGAGCCCAAACTCTTGAGGCAAAAACAAGCCTCCTTACCCATGTGTTCTGGCCTGGCTCCAGGCACGTGGCCTGCTGCTGCCCAACATGAAGGCAAAAAAGGCAAGGCCCTGTGGCTGCCCTGGAAAGGGTCTGACAACTCACCCGGACTTTGGCTGTGGTGGTCAGTGCTGTGTAAGCTGGGGAGGACATTTTCTCTCGCTTTTCTTGTTCCGCCTCAGAACCAATGAGGGCATTGAATTTGGTGGTTAGATGACGTCTGAGGAGCGTCTTTTGTGGTGGGATATTGAGAAGCATAGCCAGGGTGTCCCCAGTGAATCGTGGCTCCAGGATCTAAGAAGAAAACACAGCAAAGTCACCCAGTGGTTACCACAGGAGGTGGTGAGATGAACGGAGCTCCAGTGCAGGAACAGACACTAGACCTTTGTGAACCAACTGTCTCATTTTCACAGTCCAGCAGAGAACTGTGAACTCTTAGATAAGGCTCCTTCCCAGGATCTGCTCTGAACATTTCCCCAGCCACTCACCTGTTTCTCATTTCCCTCTGACTTTGCCACTGGACACATCTGTATGTAGGTGGAGAGTGTGCATCATGGCCAGCAGGCAGTATGTTCTACCTGCCGCCCCTTTGCTTCCTCAGGCCCTGTGTCCCCGTAGGAGGAGGTGGGTGGGGCTGTCCTTGTTAAGGGCCACTTCTTAGACAATCCCTTTGACCTGTGTCTGCTGCTGGAAGTGTCTTTCCAGCAGTCATCTTATGACTTAAAAGGGTTTCACATGAGACAACAGTTTTCTTTTAAACTGGGCTTTATGTCTAGACCTTAAGAAATCACTTTCTGATAGTCCAGTTTCTACCAAGTCAGGTGGACTAATCCAAAGAGCCACTCACAATAAGACCTCCATGGACGCCACTCCCACGCAGGTTGGGCGCGTACTCTGCCAGGTCCACAGACCGCAGCCACTCCATCACCCTGTGGTTGGACCACTGCACGACTTCTGAAGGGGAGAGGTTGCTCTGTGTGAGGGAGAAGGGGAGTGGAACATTAGATCTGACAGTTTCCACCATGGTCTTCTGTGGAGCCAGCTCCTGTGAGTAAGCCAGCCACAAAAGCCTCACATGATGAAGACCCTCTTGCCTAGTGACCCAGGCTATCAGTCTAGCTGCCTAAGAATTTCACCAGTTTCCAAGAAATAGCACTCTCACAGACTCTCACAGGATCTTCCACATTGAGAGACCTGACTCCGGAATCCTGTTGATTCTCAATCGCTGGTTAACTTTGGGACTAATAAACGATGGTTTTCATTCAATGATTAAACATTAACTACATCAATGATTCAGCTTTAAAGAGGCCTATCAATTACAAGTCAAGTGTTTTATACTCAAGAGCTCCCTGGTGTGGCCAAGTATCTTTGGAGTGTGCACATTAAGATACATGTGCCAAAGGCGGTGGTGGTGTAGTGGTGAGCAGAGCTGCCTTCCAAGATGCGCATGTGTGAGTGCCTGCACTGGGCCTTCAAAATGCCCAGCACAGTGCCTGATAGAGAAGGAATTCAAAGTACACTTTTTAACGTGGGAGACACAGGAGATGGAAGGTAGAGGTGAGCATTTTTTTCCCCTCAGAAAGCAGGGTTAATCTTACAGCACAATTAGATTTGGTTCCCAGGAATATGGGAGCAAAGAATATATCCATCCTTTGGTTCAGCACCCACCAAGAGTTCCAACATCCATGGATGATCATCAGGGACTTTTTAGGATTTGGAGTGTTGTATTTACACCATTTTTTTCCCCTCTAGCGAAACCTGCCAATACGTCCCCTGTGTCCCATTGACTGACAGCCAGTTAATTTGACAGCTGTAAGTGAAGGTGATCTTTTCTGAAATCCCCAGTTCCTTATGACTTCTCTCCTCTGCCTTCTTGACACCCATCTTTCCATTTTGCTTTCCCCTTCATCCCCTTTGCAGTATCTCTACACCACCTTCAATTATTCTGATGGTTTTGCTAGATTCTGCCCCAGTCTGTGTGTTGGCCAAACCACACTGAACATGCCTTATTGCCCCACAGTGTGTGTATCCCAAGGAAATGTGAGCATGGGGCCTAGTGGCTGCAGCAGGGTACAAAGAACAAATAGGGCTGTTTGAGGCACCATAAAACACTAGTAAAATAGAGGAGCCCCAAGCATCATGGTCCCAAATGTAGTCATTTTGTGATGATGTCAGTTCATTCAGCTCATCTCCTCACTTGACCTTGTAGGGATCTTGTCTCAGGGCACCTGGCTGACTCTATTCTCTTACCTCATCAGCAGGCCGCCGGTGCAGGCAGTGGGGGTTGAATTTATTGACATGCAGCACGTGAATGGCACATTTGATGCTGAGATGATGTAGCTGACTGGTGACTTTTAAGAAAAGTAGATCATTCTGAAAGAGCAAAGTTTTGGTTGATCAAGCAGTTTCCAAAGTCTCTCTCTCATACACATACACAGGCGTGCAAAGCCCTGCGGTTCCTTCAAGACCAAACAAAATCAAGTCCACCACATCTCTGAAAAATGCAGGTGGACACATCGCAGCTTTTTATCCCACACAGTGGTTGACACTCTGCTATTTGGGATTCCTTAGCAAAAAATGATACTTTAAGACCTTAAGAATCAGAGGTGTTTAAAATAACTACCATGGTTATACTTGAGCAGGATACTCACAGGAATGAGTGAGAACTTATGTAGATACTCACCACAGTTAGGTATTGTAGCATCCGTCCATCAACTCTGGATTCATGAAATTGGTCTTTGTACTGGGGTAAGCCAATGTCATCAAGCCAACCTGAAGAAACAGAAGAATCAGGACCCATGAGAATATGGATGCCAAAACAAAAATTATTTTTGTATTTCTGAATTCTAGCTGTATTCCCACAGTTTAGTGATCCATCTGCCTTTTCCAAAGAGACAGCTGTCTCAGAGACACACAGTTAAAAGGAAACCTCTCTCCTCAGAAACTGCCAGAAACATAAAACATAGATGCCAGTCCTTACGTGTCACCCAAATGTGATCTAGCAGCGCAGACTTCTCCTCCTGCTTGGTGTTGATAGCTTTCACTGCTAAAACCAGCTTCTTCCTGTGTAGAGGATGCTTAATTCCTAGTTCCTGAAATGGAAAGACAAAGACAGAGCAACATTTCCACAGGCAGTTGGGCCATGGAAGGTGTGCCTGGGTCAAGTGTGGAGTGCAGCCGCTTCTGCCCTCCTTCCAGTATGTGGGGGTGTGCGCTGGGGTGGGGAGAGGTGCAAGAGTGGGTGGGCCTCAGTGCCCCAAGCACTGGAGTTGATCTAGAGGAAATGGAAAGCCCCTCCCCCAGGGCTTAACCCTTACCTTCTCCATGTCCTGAGGCGTAGCTGTCAGTAAAGTGTGGCCTGAAGTCACCCACTGCCTGGCAAAGATCACATACTGAGCCAGACCGAAGTCCTCCAGCCATGTGCACACACGCTCCGTGCTCCACTGGGCAAAAGGGGCATTGGCATCACTGGGAAATAGGGAAACAGCAAGTCCCTCAGTGGGAGAGCCTAAGCACGTGAAGAAGTTGTTGTCTAACGCACACACCCCCATGGGATCTTGTTCTTCTAAAGCATGCTCACTTGGGGAAACTCTAGTTTCCTGTGTTAAGACCTGTTTTCCAGGGCTAAATTTGACATCTGTACTCCCAGAGCCCAGACAGAAGATCTCCACATGCCTCTTGGTTCAAGCTTATGTGTGGCAAACCCTGGATGCACATCCATGGCCGAGTTAGGTTTTCAACAGGGTCAACAGGGTTTTTAGGGAAACACTTAGAGAGCAAGGAAAATAGGGTCAATTCTCTAACATGGAAAAATAAAAAACCAAAAATCTCCAAGAAACAATAGCTTATTAAAAAAAACACTAGGGGCATTCATGTTAAAATCAGTATTTTGTCAGTACTACTAATACTGATTTGAGAGTAGAGTTACAGCTAGTATAAGATGAGATAAAACAAAAAGAAGACCATTTTCACAAAGATAGAAATAATAAAAGGTATTCTTTTTGTGATTTAACTGCCCACTTAAAAAATCCAAGAGAACACAGGTAACTAGTTATAAATCACACATGCTGCTTATAAGACACACAAACAATTTTCCATATACCACAATTTTCCATATACCACCATAATGCACAAATACTAACACTCTGCTAAAACAACTTAAAAATTCCCCTGAAAGCAACCCAATTTATACTCTGTCTCAGAGATGCCTAGAAGGAATGTGTGGCCCTGTGTGCAGGGTGGAAGGGAGGGCAGGGAATACAGTAACTACAATACTCAACTAAGCTACAGAAAAGAAGACATGAATAAATGAAGAGCTTGATATGCTTCTATGCATGATGACAGGGTATTACAAAGCCATCAATTCTTAAAAGACATTATTTTTTTATTTAAAATGTGAATGGAATGGTACTCAAAATCCCAGAAGAGTCATGGGGGGGGGGGTGAGTAAGGGGAAGTTGACAAAGCAACTTTCTATTCATTTTTTTTAAATAAATTGAGATTAATGGAATATAGAAAACTAGATATTGCAAATAATTCATTCCAGGAAAGTACCTTAACATGCTGGTTAAAAAATTTTTCTTGGAACCCTGACTGAGTTGTTCTTAAAATGAGGAAATCCCTTAAAGGGTTGAAATAACAAGAAAAACAACATTCTAGAATAAGTGCTGGAATACCCTGAAGTCACTCAGTGCTGCCACTTGTAGTCTGAGCCTAGCATGTAATAAGTTATAAATTTCTGATCCAGGTTTTATGAGTGTTGGAACTTATGAAATTTGGTAGATCCTCCTTAAATGCAAAATATTTTAAATATTTATCAAGGTCAATATTTATTTAGAATGAGAAAACAAATGACCAAAACATTACAAACTTAATCAAACCAAAACAAAAAAAAATTTCACAAAGCCCTGAAATTTTATTGATTCCTAGATTCATCTCTAAAGTACCTTTTTACCTTTTTACTATATATCTACTTCTTGAGTGTACATTCTTTGATCGTGTCTTTGTATGCCAAAAACTCAATATTTTCTATGGGAGTAGAATCTTGATTCAGTCTTGTAGCATGACTGATTAATATTTCTTTATTATAGTAGTTTTTCTAAAGAAGTTTTAGTTTTATAATTTATAACTAATTCTCAAGTACATTTTTGGTGTTATCAAATTTAGAAAAAACATCTATCAAGTGTCTTCTAGGTGCAAGTTATAAAGTAATATAGTGTTCAATATTTTTAGCGCTAGGGCAAATCTTACAAATCCTTCCAGTGGATGATATTCAATTGATATCCTTGCTGTTGTATATTATGAATGTTCTATTATCTCTGTTGTTGTCTCTCTGTCATGTCAGATCAACAGGAAACTAATCTTTTCCCAGTGTGTTCATGTAATTCAGCTTATATGAATAATAATCTAGAAACCTAGTTACTCTTTTTTTTTTTTTTTCTGGAATTTTTCTCTTAGTAAAATTTGGAGTTTTTTGGTTGAATTTTTTCTTTTTAATGTCAGAATGACTTCTCTTCATTTCAGTCCTCTTTTCACCACTTTCATTTCACATTCTATTATTGGTTTTTATTTTGCATATTTTCTGGTTTCTGGAAATTGGGGGAAAATATTTTCTGTATCAGAGCTATATTTCAGTTCTAGAATGAAGTGTTTTTTGAGATCATAATTTGAAAACCTCTGTCCTAGACTTCTTAAAAACATCCCGGAGTTCTTGCTTCCTATTTTCTGTTGCATAACTGGTCTTCCCCCCTCCTGAGCCCCTCCTGTTCACACAGCAGCTTTTCAGGCTCCCTCTTTCAAGGTCTCTCACATGCTCAAGCCAGGCTACAGATGAACACACTCATAAGTAATTTAGAGATGACAGAAGGTCCTTTTCATGTACAGGCAAGTTGCTTGTTTTATTGTTTTATGTTCAAAGCAGGCTTTTTCCAACATATGTCCCCTTGACATGTGACACTAAGATCAGTGGAGCTCTGTGGACTTTGGAGAAACTCTTCGCATTACCTCAACTACCTAAACGGAAGATTACCCATCTGCAGAAATAACTTTGTTATGGGAGAAAGCCATCTGCATAGCCAACCTGTAGTTGAAGAGCATCCAGCTTTGTCACCAAGAGCCCTTCTCTCTCTTGACATCTTATCCCACTCCTTAGCTGAATAACAAAAAGCCTCAGTCTGCCCTTTTTACCTGGACATTGCAGTCATATAAATTCTTACTTATATGTAATTACATTTGGGGATGTTTTTCCTGATTTACTAATCTATCTAATGTTCATTTGTTTGCTTAATCAGCTGAGGAATCTAGATGGGGTAATAGGAGATTCTCCTCCACCTTCATTCTAAAACATCCTTCTGAAATGCAGTGAAACTGATAAAAACTGACACGCAGCCCATGCACCATTCTAATGGTAGAGGAGCATTTATAAATGTACACACTTCACTAGGAAGTTCATTCTTGACAAGAGATCTGTGTTCTGAGAAATAAGCAGCCAAAAGATCAAATCTTTTCCTTAAGATTTTGCAGATCTGATGACTGAGAAGAATTTCCACAGACTATCTTCTAGTTTCGTGCTTATAAACCCTTCTTTCTTTTCCATCACCCACAAAGGCTATACCTAAGTATCTATAAACTATAAATTCTGGAGGACACTAACATATAACTATATCAAATTCCACTTAAGAGTAATAAAGACCTTTCTTTCCCACCACCAAGCTCAGTTTTTGTTCCTAGGAGCGTTGTTATGGTAAATGTTACAATCTCATCAGGACTTCTTCATTCTCATTTCCTTCAGTGTCACCCCTTGTTGTGGTTAACAAAGCAAAAGAACATTCAAACAAAGCAGCCCTGTGGCTGGAACTGTAGCTTTTTAACATCAGCAGAGAAAGCTCCTAACCTCAGTTACCCCAAACCAGAGTGTGTGTCCCCCACCATGCAGTCCTATTCCATATATTCCTCACACATGGACCTCTGATTTCTCTACAAGAGCCAATGTTAAGGAAACAGGCAACATTCGAACAAGATCACTGCAAGTTTACTGGTGGTTTAACTTCTTCATCTCAGAAATATCAGGAACTATAAAGTCTAAATTCAGAAAATTGCTAAGTAACCCAGAAAGCCTTGATTGTGGACTATGTGGATGCAATTACTTTGGTTCACTGATGGCTCTGAACTGATTCTCCCTTCTCAGATCATACCCGTTCAATTCTCTAGCTGCTAAGGCAAACAATTACTCAGAACTTAGTTTGTGAATGCAAACATCACCCCCTTTGATTCCCAAGGTTTGGGGAGCAGGTACAAGAGGGCTGCACATCCTCGGGTTTCTTAAGTTCCCGGAGGACAGGAGTGGGAACCCCCAATCAGAGTATTGTGGATCTCAAAGGGCCCCCTGACTGGTACCCAGGAACTCCTAGCACAGACTGGAAACCTGAGGGGTGTGAAAGGGGTGTGCTCATTGCTGTCCTTCCTATGTGGGCTGCAGGTCTACAGACAATCAGATGCTTTAGGGAAACTTTCTTCTCCCTCCAGTGAGGGAGGGATTCAGCAATGCTCCTGAAAACATTGGAGTCATGCACTTCTTGCTCAACAATTGTTCACACTTGATGTGGGGCAGTTTCCAGGGGATGAAATTTAGGAGTTAGACCTTATTATTCACTGTTGGGTTAGACTTGCCATGCCACAGTTCAATGCTGTGAAGGTTCCCAGAAGCCTGGTCTTGGCTGACATCTACTTTACAAATGAGGAAACTGAGGCACAAGGAAATATTTATAATGTGGCTTAAGACTCATCACTAGGATATAGTTGAGCACAAATTCCAACTTAGGTCTACGATTACAAAATCTGTGCACTCAATGGCTATACCATTGCTTCTCAGTCCAGTTTGCAAAGGCCCTGTTGAGAGTAGATGATAGCTGTGCGAAACTGCTGAGGGCTCAGGAAAGTCATAGGGCCTACCTTGTCTTTACTTGTGCACGTATAAGCACGAGCAATGTCCACTCATGTTAAATGGGAAGTAGTGAGCTCTGTACTAGGAGCTTTCATCTCACATCTCTGAATGCTCTAGGACTTGCAGCCCTGGTCTCCATTACCCTGGCGAGTATTTCACACCATCCTCCTTAGATGAACTGGAAAAAACCTTACCATTTTTGAGCCTTGGGGTCTCTGGTCCTAGAAAGTCTTGGCCCTGCGGTGGCACGGAGTCCACCTCTTCGGAACTCTGCCATCCCTGGAGCATCGGTGTTGAAGTTTCCTGACTGAGTTCTTCGGATCCTGTGTGGAGAGACAGCCACAGGTACTATCAAGGCATAGTTGGTAAGGGTACAGGTACTGTCACCATTAAGGGTACAGTTGGCAAGGGCTCCTTTGCAGGATCAGTGGCCAGACCCCACGCTCCGCATTACGTTGCTGTCCAGCTTCCCCATGACCTTGACAAGCATCATGACCTTGATAGCTCTTTGGCCAGACCTAAGTCCCTTATCTTGCTCCTGGAGTTGGGCCTCTCTTTCACGGAGATTGAAGAAACTGGGAGAAGTTTCTGCCCAGTTTCTGTCTCACTTTGCAGATTGGGTCAGCTAGGCCAGCTAGTGCTCAGCAGACTGTCCTCCAAGGTTTAAGATATAGAATGACCTCTAGGAAAAAATTAATGTCACCCATGTGTCTCTCAGAGCACCTGACTCAACAGGGATCTACACATTTGCTTTATCTAGTAAAGGATATAAATTAATTTCAAGAAAGAAGATTATCACCATCAACTTACTTTCCCCAAAATTTCTTGATGCCTTTGGGGCTCCGTTTACCATCTGGTGTGAGGGGAGACTGGGGACTTGACTCAGTGCCAGATGATGTGGATGAAAGGTCATTGACCATGGTGGCATCATCCCAACCACTCTCCGTGTCTCCTGGAAGAACAGAGTGATGTGTGGATGAGAGTCAGGGATATCACCTTTGGAAGTCTTCTCCCCCAAAGCTGGGCCATCCTTCAGTGGGAGTCAGAAGAGTCTGCCCAGCTCTGCCTTGAGGGCAGAACTTGATAACAAGATCTGAGATTAGAAGGTTACTCAGCACACTGCAGGTTTTCTGAAGAGTTAAGAGCTTAATGACCTAATATCTTCTAATTCTAAGGGGTTGGGGTTGAAGTGCCTACAGAATAATTCCAACAAAGAGCTTGCTGTTTTTCCCCATGGGAGATTCAGGAACATAGGCAGCTGGGGAAACTGGCTGAACATTCTACTCCAGGAAGTGGAGGGTGCAGGGAGGGGCGGGGAGGGGAAACAAGGGCTTTCTCACTCTCCACCTCACCTGGAAGGATACAGTACCTAATACAGGGGCACTGACACTCCGGCCACGATCTCCAGCCAGCCAAGAAGCAGAGAAGCCACATGAAGAAGCAAGAGAGGCCAAAGTCCAGCCCAACAGAGTTTAGGAAAGCGGAGAAATAAACAAGAGTCATCGAGCTAGAGAGAAAAAACTCAAACAGAAAGAAAAATAATCCCACGAGACAGGACAGATGGGATAAATGGTGACTGAGCCATTCACAGTAGGAGGTCCCATGTGATAGACCCAAGTGCTTCTGGTGCCACCCCTAGGTAGGCTGTGGTACCCATATGCAGGAAGAGGGAGGAAGGGCAGACCACAGGGGCTGAATGTACCAAGTCACATGCTCTTGGTGGGGCCAGGGCTCATTTAGATCAGACTAGAATGACCTGGAGCAACAACTAGTCCCTGTTTGAATATCACTGGGGCAAACTATTTAAGGGTGTGTCTGGAGTTTCTGCTGCCAAAAGCAGACTGGGCAAGGATAGAAATCAGTGCATGGGGTGGCTCAGAGGCATGGGGATGAGAAGTCAGGGATAAGGAGACATGCCCTGATGGAGCCTATTGATCTGCTGCTTCTATTGGGGGAGAAGAGCCTTATTGTGCATTACATGGAACAATGATCTCTATGGTTTTAATCACTCTAAGTGTAGGAGATTAACTGTGGACTGAGAGTCTCACCCACTGGCCACTGACTGCATTTCTCTAAGGAAATGTTCTCTCGAAAGAGCACATAGTATCAACCCACTGCCAACAATGAGGCAGCAGAGAGAAAGGCAGAGCTCAGAGTGAGGAGATCAGGATGACAGAGAAAGGAGGAGTGGTAACAGGAATTGTGGAATGTGGTATCTGGGGTAATGGGGGGGAGGAGGGTGACAGGAAGGGAATAAGAGGGAAAAGAAAAGTGGAAGGTCAGGAAGGGGATCAGGAGAGAAGGAACAGAGAGGAAAAATGGGGAAGAGGTAACTGCTGCTGTCAAGGACAGACACCAACTCTTGTTTTCTGGACTCTGAAGTACTTGTCCATTAAGAGAGTCAGGGTTCTGGAAGTGAGGAGGCCCTGTCCCATCCACCCACCCCACCATTCTGTAGTTGTGGCCTACAATGGCAGGTATGGGGAGCTTGTGTAACAGTTCGCAGGGCCAGGGCAGCTACTCCAGTGGGCATGGCCCCAGGACCTAGACACTCACTCAGCCTCAGCAGACTATTCACTGTGATTTCTGACGTGGAGGTGACAGGTGATTTGGCAGCCTCTCCATTGGGTGTGACTCCTGAAAGTTTTCCAGGCGATGTGGGGTATCTGTGCTCTGCCAGGAGAAGGCTATCCTATGGGAAAGGAGAGGAAAGAGAAGATGTTAAGTTAGCCTTCAGTATGACTCAATTAGGAAATTGTTGGTTTCAAGAACCACCTATTCCCCAAGACCCATTTTTCACTAAGGTTGACTCAAATATATCTCGAAGATTTTTTAGTCCAGATTTCTCAGCGATAAAGAAGAAACTTGCCCAAGATGACACATGAAACAAGGAAAGAGACAAGCCCAAATCCAGGACTGGCTCTAAACAGGGAGAGTTGAGTCCTGCTAAATGAAGAGGACTTTGCCCTTTGACCTAGTGCTCAGAGATTCGGTGAAGGAACAGTTGATGAATTAACCTTCAAACTCTTTAAACAGTTAAACCAGAATTCTAACAAGCATTATACCTATTGCTTGATTGTATGTTTGGAATATGCAGTGTATTCATTGCATTTTGGAAAATACCAGGCTAAGGGGGAATGCACAACAGGCCAAGGGCTACATACCAGCAGCCCTCCCTAAGTTAGAACCCAGTGTCGTCTGGCATGAGGTTTAGCCCCAGTGTAATGGGCTCTCAGCTGTACTCTAATCCCAAGAAACAAGTTGATTAAAAGGGGGAGGAGAGTTGTACTTATTTGGGCAAGGAACATAATGGCCCCTAAACCCACAAACCTGATGGAAACCACAGTGGAATGCATTTGAGTGAGCATAAAAGAAAAGAGAAAAAGTGAAGCAACATTTCCAGGGAATCAACTGTGGATTATTTGATTGGATCCAGAAGGAAAGTAATATGAAAGACAAAACTGATTTCATAACTGACACGTCAGAAAAGTAATAGGAGACTTTAGTGACTGAGACATCTTTTGAAGTTTCATTTAGTTAGAAGCTAAGTGCCTAATAAATTTCTGAATTCAGTTTGGCTATAAATGTATAATCCAGAAATTGTTTGAAATCCAATATGAAGAAGCCGAGAAAGAAGAAATGTAGAAAAAGCAGACTGAATTCTCCCAGAATTTTAAAAAGAATTGGCTGGTGAGATAGAAATCATCAGAAAGGATGATTGAGGATGGAGACAGCCTGATTTTCAATTTCATGGTGCCCCACGAGGTGAAGACTGGGCATGATAGGACGTGTTTAGACCAAGAGTTTCCAAATGTTAGGCCATGCCCACTGCTAATGACTTAAGACATTTGCGAAGACTGAAACTCCAGATCCTTCCTGGTCACATGAATCAGCCCCTACAGGCATGACCTCCAGGGCTGGGAATTTAACAAGCATCTCAGATGACTCCAATGTGCAGTTCAACCCAGTAGCCACTGACTGTGGGGAAGTCAGGATTCAAAAAGTTTTGAGAACCAAAGGGCATGACTCCAATTTACATATTCTGCAGGGAATGCAGAGAAGGGCTCTTCAGAGCAGACCTCCAGTTGCTTCATCATCTATGCCCCAGGCCCCAAGACTGGGAAGAGACAATCCAAGCTGTCAGGGTGACTTGCCCTGTAGTTCTCCAAGGAGCTGACATGGAAAAAGAGTATGTGCCTCAGTGGAGGAAGGGCTTCCAAAGGTAAGCGCAGATGTGTCAGAAAGACAACAACAGCACTCCAGGCCATGGAAAGAGCTCTTGAATTTGTTTAGCCAAAAAGCAAAGTTGGGAAGAAACTGGCTGCTGGAGAAGGTCAGGCAACACCAGGACACGGTGCAGAGGAAAAAATGCTTGAATTCATTCCTGTTTCTGTTTTCTGTAAGAAGAGAGAAAGTCTGGTTGTGGGGAAATGAAAATCCCAAACAAGAAGCAGCACATACAGGTTTTCTCTGCTCTCCGAAAGCAGAACTTCCCTGTTTGGTATGATGAGATAGATATTTTTGGGGTGGCGGTGGAATTGGGAGGTGCAGGGAGGTTAACAAGGCTATTACTATTAATTTATATGGAAAAGAATTTTGAGTGTTTACAGACCCCCCCCCCCCAAAAAGATAACCTACCACATTATGCCAAATGAAAGTTCTCTTGGAGACCACAGGAAGTCTGGAACAGCCTACCCAGCTGCTGATATTAGCCAGAAGTGCAGTACCAGAGTGAGTTGAGGCCAACCCAACCATCAGGTAAATTCAGGCAGAGCCCTTTCTATTTAGCCTCTGAGAGTCTCTTTTGTTGTTTTTCAATAGGTAACAGAGATTCCTACCTTAGGTCTGGGAAAGACAGCAGCATGGACCTGGGCCTGGAGGGTAAGCAATGATGCAGACAGTGGCCAGATTCAGGCAGGCAGGCTGGCCCATCTAAAGTATCATGCTCTAGTGTGGTCCAGTGCACAGTGTAGGGAAGACTTTGAGAAAGGAAGCTATCTGGGAACTGTAAAGGTCTGTGGTCTATGCACCTGAAGTTGTGTACTCAGAGAGGACCAGGGGGACATCAGGAGCATAAAAGAGAGAAGGGGAGGCACTTTGCTCTGGGCTCTACTAGGAGAGCTGGGTCAGCAGATGTACATTGTAGAGAAGCCCAGAAGATGAATATGACACAGCCAGGAAAGCTTAGAGACTTAGAGACTATGAACACTCAGTCACAGAGAGGAGGCCCGTGGCTCCTGTAGAAAGAACCCAGAGTGAGTGTGGTGATGCGTTTATGAGGAAGGGGTGGCAATGCTGGGCTAGTTGGAATTGCACAGGGCTGCATCATGCTCAAAGCCAGGCAAGAATTATTTTTTTAACCTGGAGTACATTGTCTTCATCAGCACTCTCTTCTCACTCATCGTTCTTGGACAACAAACCGCTTTCTAAAAGCATGAGGGGGAACCTGGCTGTGCTTTCAAAGGAGCAGGAGATCATTTGCAGATGCACTTTGCAACATCTGTGAATGACCTTTGTGAGGCTGAGGTCAGGAAGGGAAGGAGAGGGGTGCTGAGGGTAAAAGTGGTTCCTGCAGCAAACCACTAAATTTCCAAAAGACCACATGAAGCTGGGCTTAGGGAGCTGTGTGTCCAGAGCTCCAAGATAGCAGGCAAAAGATCTGGCTCTCCCAGGTGTCTGAGGAATGGTCACCCTGTTGAAGCAGCAATTGCTACAAAAAGGCAAATGCAGAGAAGCTTCCCAGAGAAGCTCCCTTTGGGAGATCTGGAAAGGCAGGACATCCCTTTCTTTCAGATTGACATGAAAAATTTTAATAACTCTTTCAGGCAAAAGTCAACATGCAGTAATGCAGGAAGGACCACTGGTCTTAGCACACAGTTCCCATTACAGTATTATGAATGGTGGTTGAGGATAACTGAGGCAGGCCAAGTATACGCCTCTTTACTTTATCCTGGGCTCAACATTTGTGTAGCAACCTAAAAACTAGTCATTGCACAACAGGCTTCCTAGAAGAAATTAGCTGGAATGAATTTTTATCATGTGATTTGTTTGTGAAAGGGGGTAGGTAGTTTGTACTCATCTTGTTTTAGGCATGACTTGTCAGCACAGAAAGGATGAGGGCTGTCACACTGCTCTGTTTGCTGAGATCATAGAACCCCCTTTCCAGTGATCAGATCTACACTTGCATTGTTAAGGATAATTTCTTAACTTAAAAATGGAGGACAGAGTAACAAATCCTACCTCACAGATAAAGGTGATAACATAATATAAAGAAAATGGGAGAAGTTAGTCTTTCCTCCCACCCTCTTACCCCTCGCAATGAACATAGTTTAAGATTACAAAAGTTGTAACTTGCTGAATGAGAACACCTAGCAAACCGTGCAAGCACACATGGGAGACAGAGGCATGCAGTCAATGTACCTTGGGTTCAACCACAGGGGAGAGTTGGTTCCCATCAACACACTATGGGATGGCAAGAATTCCAATTAAATGAAGAAACAGAGATCAGTGTTATTATCAAGTAACTACTTAGGGCCACCTGACTGCTTAAGTCTACAAGATCCACCCCTCCCTTACCATCTTTGAAAGGCAATGCCTTCCCACTGTCCTTGTGTCCATCCTCATGGACAGATGACCCCAATGCTTCAGCATTAGGGGCATGAGAGCATGTAGCCATGGGAATAAAGTCACTAAATTGCCCATGGCTCCTGCCAGCTCCAGTTCCAGTCTCTATAGTTTTCCATTGTAGCCCCAGGGAGTCTGGCACATGCTAGAGACCATGGGATCAGGTATTGCAGGCAGTGGGGCTCAGGGAAGCTTCTCTATAAGGGCAGGATGATGTCTTGGTCTCCAACGACTGGGCACAAGAGTCTGCAGTCCTCCTCTGCAGAATGGAGGTGACCCACATGGTCAAGGGGTACCTTCAATAAAGGGCCACACAACTCCCCTCATATCTTTCTAGACTCTTAAAAGTGTTTCCTCTCCAATCTTCTAAGTTATCCCACAATTCACTCCTGGGACCATCTCTTTTAGCCACATGATGTCCTCATTCAACAATGGGACCAAGATTCAAGATCTTCTTGGACTTGGCCTGACTTGTGACTCTGCCCTTACCTTCTCTGCCCTGCTCCCACTATTTCCCAAATGGGTCTGAGCCCACTTCAATGTCCAGTCTCAGCAACACAGGGGGCACTTTCTGGGAGGCCTCAGGCCACACTTGGCTGGTTCCCCCAAAGTGTGCAGGTAGTTCCTGACTCTCCATCAGTAAGTGTCCATCATGTGGGGACCAGACTTCGCCTTACATGCTAACACTGTGATGGACACATAGAAGCAACTCAGTAATCTTTATGCATAAATTGACATGCTGACCTTATCCACAGATTCACTTCTCAAGTCCTCAAGACTACAGGAGAGCTTTTTCTGAACCCTGCAAGAATACAAAAGAAGTGAACAAAGAAATAATTATTAGACAAGACGATACATGGTACATGGTATTGTTCATGCAGAAGACATTTTAACTGTTTAAACAGTAGACTGTATTGGGATTAGTGTCAAGGTAAAGGGGAAGAAAATACATTCTCATCATAACCTTTACATATAGGGTGAGATATAACCACCTGGGAGATATCCTGACAATATTTTGGTTAAATCCAGAAAATAAGTCATTGATATTCCTAGAAAAACTAGTAGACACTCAATTCTACTGCTTTAATGGGTGCTCACTGTTGTGTAATCATAAAAGAAAACCAATGTCTATGGTTAAAAGAGAGAAAAGGCACCAATATATCCTTGTCTGTTGAGGAAGAGGGAGGGAGAAGAGAGCAGTGCCACCTCAGTGTGGTGAGGAGCACAGCATCCAGCCACTGCTCCAGTCTGCTCCAGACTGCTAGGTCTCTCCCACACTGGGCTCAAGCTCTGCACACACTGACCAGTCTGCTCAAAGCAATTTGCTTTCTTAGGGTCTGCTTTTCAGAGAATGTCACCAATTGAATAGAGAAGAGACAATACTACCAGTAATCACAGGGCTTCCTTGTAACAAGTCTTCTTAGCAGTGGTATTTCTCAGCTGATTTTTTAAGACTAAATCGACATTTACACATTAATCTCTTGTGAATCTGGTCAGGATGAATTGGTTAGCTCCTCCTAAGTGTTAGCTCCTCCTAAGTGAACTCATAAACCCAGTTTCTCATTTTGCAAAGGTAAAGATAGGCCAGCTGCCTTCTCTGATTCTGTCATTTCTCTTTGGGACCCAAGATTCTGGTGAACAATGTTCTCTAGAAAGTGAGGTTCTGGGAGTGAAGGCTCTGGAGCCCTGGAATCCCCAATGCCATGCTGGGAAGCTTTCCTCATGCTATAGCTGTCATCCCCAGGTATCATGGTCAACAAATAGGTCTTGGCAGCGAAACCCCCACATCTCCATGACATGGGGTAAAATTTGAAAAGTGTTATAAAGATCTGATATAAGGTGCAAGAAATACATCCAGTTTAGAGAGGACTAAATAGTGGCAGTCAAGTGATCCCACTGGCCAGCTCATTATAAGCTCACTGATATTTGATGCTTCCCCAAAGCAGTTGGATTACCTTTACCGGGAGAAGAAATAGCCCTTTCTAGACAGCCCAGTTGGTCAAAGGCCCAGATTCACCCCTGGAGCAGGGAGGATATTCAGAGGAGCTGACAGAAACAATAAACATCACAAGAGCCTCTCAGCTCATAGGGACTGCTGGAGGGCACAGAAGAGGCGTAGCCATCTCCCCTCTGAGTCGTCAGACCCCTCATCAGGTCTTGCCTCAGTGACAATAAGCCAGATCCTCAGCCTTTAGACTGGGTATGCCTCTCAGCCTGAGGTGGGGAAAGAGACTATGACAGTTCTGTGGCTTTAGCCCCTTTGTGGTCACTGCTGAGGCTGGAGTGGAAAGGCAGTGATGGCTACGCTCACCAGCATGGTCAGTTGCCAGCATGTCAGGAGTCCCCAGAAGGGCCCGAGATCACAGAGGACCCAGGGAAACGGGTGGGTCTCCTACCTGGTTTCCAGTGATTTCTGCGGAAGTGGAGGTGGCACCACCATGGGAGAGCTACATCTTGGTGGCATCTATAGCAGAAATAGGAGAAATAGGAGAGTCACAGACAGTTACTGTTTGGAAACCACCCCCACATTTCCCTTTCTTTGCAGGATTCTTCTTGGGGAGTTACGTTTCTGTCCTGGATACTGCCATGATGACTTCGCATATTCTGTTGCCTTGTTTCCTAAGATGCCAAAGAGGCTGGCATGTTGAACAACTTTGGCCTCTGCTGCCTGGGTCAAAGTTCACATCTTAGCAGTAAAATCCAGGCAATTGAGCCTGAGATCTGCACTCCTGGGGCTCCTGCCTTTCTGAATGTTTCTTCAGCCTTTTCTTTCACTCAGTAAATCACACAGATCCTTCCTCTCAAAAAACATCCTTTCTGGTATGGAGTTACCAGAGTCCATATACGTCGCTGGCAACGAAGAGTACTGCAACTCTTATAAGTCACTTAACAAACATAAGCAACATTACTCCCACAGACTCAATGTAAAGCCAGCACTCCCCTTCACTAAGGGGGGCAAGAATTCATTAGGATGAAAGACCAAAGTAAGATGTCCCTGTGTTGATTAAAATGGGACTTTTTCTCACTGGGGAGGTTTCAGAGAGGTGAACACTTGAGCTGAATCTTAGGAATGACCATGGTCTTAGTAAGAAAGAGAGAAAGGAAAGAGCCCAGGGGGTGGGGTGGGGGTCAGCACAAAGTAACAGCAGTAGGCAAGCATCATCTTCAGCAGTGTGCTGGCTGCAAAAACCACCTTTTTTTCTCTCAAGGCCAGTACCTTTTTGGTCTGTTCTAACAGGAGCCCTGACATTGTAAGACAGCTGTAGAAGCCTGGGCATTTCAGTCAGAGACCTGGGTTCAAGACTAGATTCCGCCACCTACTTGCTTGTCACCTTGGCAGATTACCTGTTCTTTTCACCATTAACTTCTTCAAAATTAAATGAGGATCCCATGGGGGGTGGGGGGGGAGGTCATCAGGAATAAACAAAGTGAGCCAGGTACAGTGCTCATCAGAGAGACCACAGTACACATGAGTAGGGAGTACACATCAGTTACAGCTTTCATTAACACTGGTGATCTGGACAGCTTGGTCTGACTTAATAACTGGTCACTGGGCAACACTTTTTTTGCTCCTCCCTGAATTAAAGACCCTTTTCAGTCTAATTATTCTGGAATTTCAGAACCCTTTTAGATTCTGGCTGATACCCTTTTCCACCTAAGATGTTTCTATGAATTTATTTTTTTATTTGTATTTATCTTGAGTCCAGAGAGATTCACTTAATAATACTAAATGAATTTAGTTTTATTGAGAACATAAGTTAAAAAATAAGTAAAAGAGAAAAAGAAAGAATATCTATATGCTGGTTGGAGGGACCAGAAGGGGTATGTGAAATAGGAATGCATCATTTCGAAGCTTGTAGTTACTCCTCTAAATGAGCAAGAGGCATTCATTTATTCAACAAATATTTGTTGAATTCTACCAGGCAAGTTGGCAAAGGTTGGAGCACAGAGTTCAGTAGAACAAATAACACATCAGGTGCATGCTTACATTCCAGAGAGCAAAGACAAAAATAAATAGGCTTGGGTTTTAAGAAGTCCTATCCTTTAAAAGCCAGCATTCAGTGTTCCTCCAACCAGAACACAGACCAGTGATTTGAGCCTTTGATACCCTTTCTTGGGGTGCCCTCCTGAGACCTCTAGAATAATTTTTCACCTGTCAAGACTTATTCCTGACTAGATTCTCCCCCAAGCTCAGTGTAAGCTCCTAGGGAACCCCACATTATGATGGAAACACAATACCTCTGATTTAAATAATTCTTCAGGGGATTTATTTATAGTATTCCGCTTTCTGAAACTTCCTTCCAGTTCTTCTTCATTGATGGAGAGAGTTCTTTCTGCAGGTCCTGGAAGCATGAATGCAGAAGAAATGATCACTACTGTGAACTGGTAAAAGGCTATAATAATACCACAAAATCCTAACATTGTTCCTCCTTCATTAAGATAAACTAAGAAACATATGAACAGATTTTGAGAGTGTGATCTGGAGACTTCTTCAGAGCATTCCAGCAAGAGTTTGATGAAAGTCATCTCAAAGTCAAAGCTCATAGAATAGGCACCCCCTCATACTCCTCCCCAACCTTCTCACTTCTTGACTGCGGGCAGTCAGGCCCTAAGAACAACATGACTGAAGATACCAAAATATTAGAGGAAATTGGGTCACAATGCATGTGTGTGGCTGGTGCCAGTCAGTCCCAACACAAACTGAGGTCAATTTCCTCCCAATAACAGACCAGAATCAGAGTCCTAAATGCCTTCAAAGCTGCTTCCCTGGGATCTGAAGTGGGAGCCATGTCAATAGCATGAACACAAGGCTGGCATCTTAGCATATACCGCATGGTTCCCGGAACAGTAATAGAACTGCATATTGAGTACACTCTAGGCAGCAAACATGCCCTGTGACTTGCTGTGAGAACGTAACACCAGCAATCCAAAGAAGTTCCCCCCCTGCCGCCCCTTCAAGTGTCCTGAGAGTCTTCCAGGGGAATGTCTACTTTCTCCAGGGGGTAGACAAGCTCTAACTCCCATTAGGCATGGACCTTTTTTTTTGATGCAGGTCTGGTTCCATTCACTGACTCTAGGCTTGAAGCATCCAGAGGTGTATAGGAGATGCTCCATGGGCAGAGAGTCCCAAGGGTTCACGTTGAAACTGTTTTCTTGGTGATCTAGATAATTCCTAGGACTTCTGAACTGACTGATATTGGACAAAATTTCTAGAATTCAATTTTCTCACCATCCATGTCATTTTCTCACCATCCCTGGCAGTCTTACCAGCTCTAGTCTGCAGCAGAGGATCATCTCCAAACGAAGACAAAAGGTCTGTTGGCAGAACTACCCCTGGATTTCATACAGTAGATGAAGATCTATGGGAGCTAAGGGTAGACACCCCTCACTCTTACCTTGAGTTGCCATCACAATCTCCTTTACTCTCCGATATTGGTTTAACAGCCCTGTAAGCTCCTCTATCCGACGGTCCTGTCACAATGCGAGAGCAGATGTGTAGGTAAACACCACGAGCAGAACCTCAGACGATTTCATTTTGGAGCCCAGGATATGTTCTGGGCACACTGGGAAAAATCACTGTGTGGATTCCAAGGAGCTTCCCAATGAGAACAGCGTCTGGGCCCTCCCCATAGAGCCTGACTTCCTAGGCAGTTGTAGGTTCTCTTGTCTCACACCTGATGGTGACGAAGCCACATTCTGGCCAAAAAACAATCCCTGCTTGATGCAAACTTTGAAGGACTTAAGTATGTCCACACAGAGAAACTCCTACTCCTTATTCTCCTACCATTGTCCTCTGGCATTAAAGATAAAAGAAGGATAAAAGGAAGCTGTCACACTTTATCCTAAAATGCTCAGCTGTCCCTTAGGAGTTTAAGATTCCTTCCATGACAGAGGAAATTTTCAGAAGGGATACTTTCTTTCCAGGCAAAGGCCTAGGGACATAGGAGACCACACAGGTTCTGGAGTTAAGACAAACAGGTGTAAACCCTGGTTCTGCTGTCTGTCATCTGACCTGAGACAAAACTACTTCTACGCTTTAGTCTTAATTCTCTCATCTATAAGATGCAGGGCTTGATGCTCTGGGCCAATGTCTGTGCCAGGGAGGTGCTCCCACAGTTACAGATATGGCTGTGTTGTCGTTAACAGGAATTTGATGTGAGGACAATAAGGGTGAAGAGTCATGCTTCCAGTGTCCCTCTGACAGGTCTACCACCAGACTGGCACTTGGCAGATAGGTGAATGGTCCCTGCGTTTTGCTAGGAGACTAAGCAGTCTTGGGGACATCAGCTGGAACCACAGTGGTATTTTCCCTGCATGCATGAACAGGCACAGCTTTAATCTGCTTTGGAAGATTCCATTTCGACAAAGCTCCCAGGCATCAAAGCCAAAAATGGGTGACTGGGGCCAAGTCTCAAGAAGGCAAAAGACCTTGAGTTCATGACCTGATGGGCAAGTTCTATTCAAAATATCAGAGACCAACAGGGACCAAATGGAGCCAGGGAGGTCAGCTAGGAAAGCACAGTGATGCCCAGAGGACATCTTACCTTATCTTCATTGGCAACAAGCAAGGTTTCCATCCCTACTTTCAGACGCTGAATTTCTTGGTCTAAAAGAATTTAGGTGTAGAAAATTACAAATGTAGAAAACATATAAATGTAGATAGCTATCCCGACAGGCTGAGATACTAAGACTTTACATGTGAGCTGCACATGAACTATTTTAAAATCCCAAGATTGTATCTGGCCCTAAATCTCATTAACTATTGAGTGGTCTAGAAAACAAAGGAGCCAGGTAGTTTGTCTTCTCTTTATAGGCATGTGTAGACACTCAAAATGTCATTGATTTAGAGTTGACGCAGAGGAAGCCAAAAACCTTTCATAACCAATAACTCATAAAAACAGACTTTCATTCTTTATAACTTAAGTAGTCATGCACCTGAGCTATTAACTTGTTTTAGAGGAAATCACACTTTCACAGACTGTAACAGAGTAGAATTTAAAGTAAGTCTACTGCCAAATGATTATGTAAAACAGTTTGGCATTTGACTTAATGCAAAGCGGTATAGTCAGTGTATACTAATGAATGCTTAGATGCATCTATAAGCATGTTCAAATAAACTCTGTGGTCAAGGAAAACAATCTTATTCCATAGTAAACCTACAGAATTTCCCTGTGGACTAAGGAATCTGTGTTTGTCTATGGTGGGCAACCCAAGGTCTTGTCTTAATTTGGACCCAGCGGGAACTCTTTCTTGACTTCTTCTCAAACTGGACTAGAGAGCCAGATCAAAGTCAATCCCAGAAAGCCAGAGATCATTCTGCCAAATATTTAGGAGCCTATGAATTGGTACACAGTTAGATTTTCCAAACAAGAACCTTCCCATTCCCATGCAAATGGAAGAAAAGCAAGGAAGACCCTGAAACAGAAGTATAGACACCCTCTCTTTTTGAGGTACCTGCCACATCCAAAAAGAATAGGAAGAGTAAACTTACAGAGCTTTTGTAAATAGTTGTATGGACTTTCAGAGGAAAGTGTGTGCTCATTATCTTAGGCTCTCAGCAGCTAAGGATCAGCTCTATAGCCTCAGGTGTTGGGGGAGGACAGTACACTTCGCATGAAGAGTGCAAAACCTCAATGCTTTGGGAAGGACCCAACCTGAGCAGCAAAGGACCAGCTCCAGGAGGGACCTAAAGATGGAAGAGGGTAAGGCCAAGAAAGAAGACTTGGGCAATGGGGAGACATGGGGGGAGCAGGAAGGCCGGCTGGCCTAAAACTCATGGCACTGGGAAGCTCTGTTTGGATTTGGTATCACAGAGAGTGGTGAGCCGGCTTCTACATTAGGCTTGGCAGGTAAGTGATGTATTAAGTGACTTGTAGGGGTTCTGAGAAAATCTGGGGGAGGGATGACCATATTGGCCATTCATTTCTTTCTCCAACCCAAGTAATTGTTTCATGACTGCACGGCTTCCCCACCCCAGCCAAGGATCCAATCTAACCAGTACTGAGGATAAGTGAGACTTCCCAGAACAACCAGTAAGTTACAGTGAGTGCTACAAAGGAAACAAAAAGAATGCTAGGTCAGGGGGAAATAACCCATTTGTTTCTGTAGCCTCAGGACTTTTCATACAAGTACCAGGCAGGGATCCACTAAATGGCTAAAAGAAACATCTCCTTTGGTGATGAGATAAAACCAAATCCTTTCAGTAAAGTGAGTGAGTGAAATATCCAAGGTAGTGCATAGAGCTTCAATTACCAGAATGTATCTGAGAAAAGCCTCCAGAACCGAATCTCTGGAATAAAGTGGGATTTGTGGCCATATCGCCACAATAGACCTATGTGTTGCAGTCCATTCCTGTGCACACACTCATGTGCTGCTCACTCAGACAAGGCCACACATGTACATGTGCATATATGCACACCAGCATACCCACCCACACAACAACCACACACACACACACACACGTGTGTATACATATATATATATACACACACACACACACACACACACATCAACATGGACAAAGGTGTCCACATGTGAGCAGGCACAGCACCCAAAGTCACTGCATGCTCTCACAGTCCACAGTTACCTTTCTCTGTATGGTCACTATGAAGGGCAGTAGATCGGGAGAGCTGGCTGTGCAGACGCTCAATTTCTGCATCCTTCAAGGCCACCTGCTCTTGAAGTTGGGCCACCTCAGCCTGTAAGAGAGCAGAGAATCCCCTACCAGCTCAGGAGGACTACCAGAGAAGGAGAAAGTGCATCAAATCAGTCCAGGGCCAACAGATTCTCAGACAAATAGGAAGTTCAGAACAGAGGAGTCAGAGGTAAACAGCAAAGGTGCTCATGCCCTCCCCACAAGGTGGCGCTGTATAGAATAAGCTCACCCCTGGTCATTCTCACCCAGACCACAGCTTTGGGCATCAAGGGTCCCTTCTCTTGTATGTAGCTTCCTACCTCAACAGATTCTTTCCCTCTGCTTCCTTCTGTGTTTCAAACACCACTGCATAATGAGCAGTTGGGACAGGGTGCAGTGAGAGGGCTACCTTTGGTCTAGAGCTGGTACTCTCTGCCCGTGGTCTTACTTCTTCCAGGTATGTATGCAACAGGTGCATGCATCTCTCATTTTTCCAGCACACCCAAGCCATGCAATGGACACCAGATCACTATTGGCAGGTAGCAAGAGCCGAGTAACCTCCCTCACATACTCTCCCACCCTCTGTACTCAGTCACTGCATCTACACAACCTCCAAGCACACAGACATGTTCATGAGCATTTGGGTGTACTGGGTACACACACTTTTGAAAATAAAGCATGATAAAACACACACATTCATTTAAATATAGCACACACACATTCATGTAAGTGGGCAGTCACACTTGGTGGTGCCCACATTTTCCCTGAGAATAGTAGGTTAAATTTCACATAGGCATTAGGTGTGGGCATCCCCTTTCTTCTAGACTTATTAGAAAACTAAAGCACAATAGTACCCATCATATGAAGTGTGTTGGTTTTTAGGTTCAACAAAGGTCAATGGAATCTCTCATTTCCTAGCTGGGTGACCTTAGCCCAGTAAGTTGACTTTTCTGAATCTTGGTTTATAGCATTTACCTCACAGGGCTGTAGAGAGGGTTAGATAATGGTTACTAATGCTTGTGGGTAGTAAGTGCTCAATAAATGCCGCTACTCTTGCCCCATCTCTTGGTTACAAGTAACCAGGTAGTTTTCTGAGCTTCAAATTGGGCTGAGAAAGGTTGGGGTATGGTGGTGAAGCCAAGCTACAGAACACACATAAAGGCTGTTGCCCTGCCACCATCCTGTGGGCCAATCCCATCCACCTTGGCCCTCGAGATGATGGGCTGGGTTGTCCTTTCCTAGAGGCCCAAACAACTCTGAGAGAGCAGGTGAGCTCAGTCTTCCGCTGGCTCCTCTGCCCAACATACATCTTTAGTTTCAGTACACACTGAGCACTCACCCTGTACTGGTCCCCAAGTTCTATGCCTCCTTACACCCAACCACACTCTATCCTCAAAAGGAACCTCAGTGGGAAGCTATATCCCTGTGTGTAATAGGGGAGAAGACAGGAGCAGCACAGGATCCAAGATCTAAATCACAGTCAGCCCAAGATCAGCCCTAGACTGCACACAACCCAGCTTGTCTGTTTCCAAACCAAGTGCCTACTCTTACCAGACTCCCACTCCCTGAGCCCACCTGGTAGGTCTCTGAAATTAGTCTTTCTTAACATCCCCCACATGGGACAGAGGTAACCTGGTAAAGAAAAGCAGTGTTGAAAAGGGGTGGGACTTCCTTACTTCAAAGTTCCTTCCCTAAGGAGCACAGGCCCTTTGCTCTTGTTCCACCCATAATGACCAGAGTGCCAAGTCCAGTCCTGCCAGGTTGCTGACTGGGGCTTGTGGCCAGTCAGTCAGCTGGCAGGTACCCCAGGCTGAGGTGCAATGATGACAGGCCTCTGAACACCTTATCCTTAGAACTTAATCCAACACCTCTCACTCCTCCAAGGACCAGACTACTTTTGGAAGATAATCTCTTAACCTTTGCTCCTTTTCTTACCATTTTCCTCATCATTGTCACTATGGTGAAAGCTGGTCTCTGCTAGGAACCTGACTCCTAATGTTTGTCTGCAGGCCCCACGGTGGACATGAATGGCGGGGGTATATAGAGGCAGAGCTAAGAGCTCAGCACAATGAAGTCACTTTTAAGACCTGTCTCTGGGCAAGGCCACCCCTTTAAAAGTCTACAGACCAAGCTACGGAGGTTAGCCTGGCCCTAACCTCTTATATGCCACAGAATAAGCCAGAAACACTGGGTGCTGATTTCCTGAGAGTGGTTCCTGTTCCCACAACTGGGAAGTCATCAACAGCCCACACATGGACCCCTATCTGACCATGAGGACAAAGCTGGCTTCTGCCACCATCACCATCGAGATCTGTGTGCAGGAGGCTTGAAGCCCAGACACCAACTGGGCATCAAACAGAGAGACGGGTTCCATGCAGTTGTCAGGTTCCTGAACTCCAGTACCACACCCTACTGCTACCACACCAGAAAATAAGTCACTTTTATCAAGAACTTTCAAAACCGGTGCAGGTTTTTATGCAGGGAATCAGGATGAGTGGGGAAAGAGCACGAGGCTTACAGTGGTACAGACCAGGTCTGAATCTCCTCTTGACCACTGTGAGCCTATGTTCCCTTACCAGTAAAGTGAGGATAATAAATCAAGCCCTCACTAGGCTACTTTACAGAAAGAAAATGTGGGCAAAGGCCTTGTACAGGCTAGTGCAGAGAAGCGCCCCACACCTGGTGGTTATTAAATAACCCTCAGTATCTCAAAGGTCTACATGCCAAGGCAAAGAGCTCAGGCAGTTAAAAAAGAGAAGTGTTGTTTCATTTTATGGGAGGAGATATTATAGACAGCTTCAAAGGTTTCAGCAAAGGTTGTACCAAGACAGGGCGAGCTTGAGTGGAGCAACATGATGGAAGGTTTGAAGGAAAACAGTGCCCTCAGGACTGGGGACTGCAAACCATCCATAGCACACAGGAGGCTGCTCTAGAGCAGATTGCTGGGACTGCCCACACTGTTGCTGAGCTGTGAGGCCTGGACGATTCACTTAGATACTCTGCATCAATGTCCACCTCTGCAACATAGCCAAGGGAATTATCTGACATTGCTACAACAGAATATTAGATAGACATCAACATCACTTTCATAGTTTTTTACTAATAGGATGATATAAAATTGTCTATAAATTATCAGCATTAAGAGATAGAATGGGATGAAACAGGGCAGAGAATGAGCCCCCAAAGGAGAAATTCCTGGCAGTTCCTGGGTGATGTATAAGTGATTTTTATTCCTTTACTTTTTCAGTAGTTTAAGCATTTGCTATGATAACTATTTCTTTTTTAATAATCATTGAAAGTTAACCTCAAGAAATAAATGAAAGTTGGGGAAATGCTAGTGAGCAGGAGGAAACAAACTGTAGAGAGTGAAAGTGAATATGAGGGCAGCTGTCCAGTGCCACGGTGGGTGGTCAGAAACCTGAGGCTGGCCAGCAGGCTGAGCCCCTCACAGCAAGGCCACTGCTCCAGGGCCACTCATCCCTTCTTGGCCGCCTCCCTTCCCACCCAAGCTTGAGTCCATTTTTAATGTAAAATGGCCTCAGAGTTAAGCGGTGCGGTGGCTATCCCATATCTTTAAATACAATATTCAGATCTGAACAATAAATGTGTGCACTGAATCCATTTCAACTATGAGAGAAAATGAAGAAAAAAACAGCGGGGCAGTAGAAATTTATTTCACAAGAGAACGGCTCCTCCTTAGTGAACTTTAAGTTTCCCTGTTGAATAAAAACATGATTTAACTTTAAAAAAATATTTAAAGTATATACTATTTTTTAAGGCGTGCCACCATTGCTGAAAATAAAGCTAGCCTGTTTTTAACAACTGATTATTAGAGGAACTTCTAAATTTCAACTGACTTGGCCAGTATGATGTTGGTATTCAACTGCCTTAATAGCCCTTCCTCTCTCCCTCCCTGTCTCCCTACCTCCCTACCTCCCTGTCACTCACTCTCTCAACTCCTCACTCACTCAATTGGCTCAGCCTGCTGGCACCAAGCAGAGGAAGGAGACTCGGTGACTAGACTTCTAGAGTTTCTCCAGAACAGCTCTCCTGAGACACATCTGCCAGCTGCACTGTCTGGAGACAACTGTGTGCACACCAGGGGGTCGATCTACACCTTTTGCATTTAAGCACAGCAGTCCTGAGTCTGAGCAGAGAATTTCCTGCTTGGGCTCAAGGGTTCTCTGCAAGCACCAGCCCCAAATGTTACCTTAGTGGCCTTCAGCTTCCACTCATACTGGTTCCGTTCATTTTCCAGTTCTTCCACCTTGATTTTGAGGTGCCTGAGCTCTTGCAGTAATTCCTAGGGGGACAAGAAAAGAAAGACAAAATTTTGATGACTCGAGAGCAGGATGTACCCTGGATCTATAGCCTTGGTTAAGCTCATGCACAGGGGAGACCCCAGCTCAGGGCACCCACACCAAGCACCACGATGCAGCTCCAAGTTTTAAACATACTCCTCAGTTTCAGGAAAAACTGTGTGGCCATTTAAACATGTAGACAAGGGAGAGCCAGGCGTTAGAGAAAGCACTCTCATTTTTAGGTCCTCTTCTGCCTGCCACTTTCTGATATTTCTGTCCTCGTAGTGGAACAGAGATGCTGAAATGAGGCAGCTCCTTACAAAGCAGCAGGAAGCCCGCAGATTCCCTCTATGCAGGGTGGGTTAATAGTTCAGAAGGGAGAATCAGCAATCCTGGCAGCTTCATACAGAAGTGACAACTAGCAGGATAGAAAAGAAACACTAAGGAAACAAATGCCACATGCCACCTTATAGAGGCCAGTCTGGGTGTTCCAGCTTAGAGAAGGGGTTTTATGAACAAAGGAGAGAGGCAGCAGGCATCGAGGGGGAAGGCAGAGGTTGGAGGTAGAAAGGGAAATAGTCTGTTGGGCTGGAGCAGAGAAAGGGCAGCAGGTGACAGGACATGAGGAAGGTAACCCATGGTGGGTTCCTTCTGAAAATAGATGATACTCTTCTTTGGACAGTAGGGGCCATTGAATATTCCTGAGTGGGAGGTGATACTTAAATAATTTGCCCATGGTGGAGCTGGAATTTGGGCCTTTATCTTTCTTTCTAAACTACTTCTTCAATAATAAAGAAGGCCCTTGTCCCAAATCAAGGTGCCCTTAACAGACAACTGGCCCTGCTGACTCCATCCTAGCAGAGCATCTGTGTAGAAGTAACTGCTCCCATTGATCTCTTAAACACTAGACTCGCACACAAGCTTCCGTCACATCTCCTCACAGTTGTTGAACATGTTTCTCATTACTACTGTGGCCCAAGTGGACGTTAATCCCCTTCTGAACTACCATCTCCAAACACTTAAGAGCCTGTGACAGAAACCCAGAAGATCCAGTCTTGGCCCATCCCATCCCATCCCATTCTCCCCACCACATGTGTACCCCAAGCCTTATTAATTCTACCTCCAATGAAGTAACTCCAATCTCAAGAAGACATGCCTCATTGCCTCCACTCAGGGTTTCCTACCAAATCTGCACATACATCATCACCCTGTCCCCGCCTTATCCTTTAAGATAAGAGGAAATATTCTCCTCCTCACTCCTGACCCACTAAGCCCACCGAGAGGCTCTATTAAGGGAAAGACTTCAACATGCTGCATAATTGAGTATGGATTATGGTAACTTTTTCCACAGCTCAAGCAGACCCTCTGTCTTGACCTTGACCTTGACCTTCCATGGGGTTCTAAGTCCTCTTCAGCAGTGAGACCTGGAAGTACTAACTCATCTCTCTGTAGCATCCCTCATCAGGCCTCAGCAAGTCCCAAAGAAACTGGTCAAACCAGTGTGAGGGTCCAGTCCAGGGTGTATCCCAATGAGATATACCTGACAGGACCCAGGAGCTCTGATATCCCTCTAAAATGATGACCGGGGGAGTTTTTAATCCTGGTAATTCAGATGATGATTAGTTGTTCACAGAAAATGGAAGCATGTTCTATTTCTCACTACAGATATACCTCTTTAAAAATAAAATTGACAGAATCCTATCACCTTACTTATTCCTTTTTCCATGCTATTTTTTTTTTCTTAAAAAAAAATCAGGCCAGGCACGGAGGCGCGTGCCTGTAAACTTCAGCCTATGAAGCAGCTGTGGCTAGGGATTGCAGCTCGAGTCCCGCTCGGGGCAACATAGTGAGACCTAGTCCCCAAAAAAATAGCTAGGTGTGGTGGCGCATGTCTATCATCCCAGTTACCTGGGAAGCTAAGGCTGAGGATTGCTTGAGTCTGTGGTACCCTGGGCAACATAAGCCTGTGGTTCCACGGGCAAAAATAACAAGACCTAGTCTCAAAAACAAAAAAAAAAAATCACAAGATGAAACTTTAATTAACCTCCCAGAGTAGGTCAGGGAATCACACCTAAATCACAAAGGTCAGGAGAATCCCAAGGTTTCCTTCATAGAAATGCCCCATCACTCAAGACACTGGGCACACCTCATCCCCATCCATAAGCAAGGTTCCCACTCCCCACCTTTGGAGAGATCACCTCACCTGATCAAACCCTGCTCTCATCCCAAGAAGGTGCCACAGAGCTCAGCTCAGCACCTGATTGGAGTGAGTGAGCCCCTTAGGTAACAACAAATCCATGTTAAGTCACAGCACTCTGGACTGGTTAGGAGAAAGCCCAGCCCCTCCACCACTGAAGTGCCCCACACACACATGCTCCGATATACTTAAGTGTGCTTCCTACAGGTGACCCCTCCCAAAAGGCACAGTCCTGGGTGCAGGGCTGGGGCTCGGCCGCACCGTCACTGGCCGCCACCTCCTCAGGGTGGTCCCTACTGAGGGAGAGGCGCTCTTGCATCTGCCTGTTGATGTCCAGCTGCAGCCTACACATCTGCTCCTGCAGCTCACTGATCACATTCAGAACCGACTGTGGGGAGGAAGAGAAAGGAGAAAACAGCACTCAGGGACATGCAGCGCTTGGACACAGGACTCCTGAAAAGCACAGAGTGGCACAGACGAAAGGTAGCACATATAAGCAAGTGCAGGTGAACACCAGTCCATGCCATACACTTCTTTCTTCATAGGAACCAAAAGACACAGCATTTTCCCCAAGGTCTGACATTCACCTGTCTTGAAGTTTAAACAAACCCCAGTATCTGTGTGCCACACTGGAGGGCCATCTTTGCATGTCAACATCGAGGCACAGAATCTAGCAACAAGAAAAGGGGGCAGGCACACGGACCCCTTATACGTATGCACGCATGCTGCACAGACCACCCCCCCCCACCCTGCAGAAGTAATTCAACACCAGTGCACCGGTGAGACATGGCTCACACCTAGCTTACACCTGTTTGTCTACACCCAGTCCTAAACCTCCCTCATACCTTACAACAAACTCTACTCCCACACTTTCCACTTCAAACCTGACTCCTTGTAGTCTCTTGAACCAGCTGGCTTTTATGGCAACTCTGAAAAATAATGTTAGCTCATATCTATTCAGTTCTAAATCCCTTTCATTTCCATTTTACTGTGCTCTCCTTTATTTACTCTATTGACAGTATCCCTTTGCAGAGACCCACAGGGAGTGATTGTGTGCATTGGGGGAGATGGGAATCCATTTCCATGAAGGCTTTTTTTTTTTTAAACATCTAATCCTCTAACCAAGAACCCCCATGGCAGAAGAGTGGATGACAGGTTAATCAAGGGGTAGAGTCAAAAGCAATTTTTCAAGGTAAACATCAGCCTTCATCTCCATAGAGGGAGACTGCACCTGTTCTGAGACCCTAAACTACGAGTGATGGTTTGAGGCCATGAAGAAGATATGAATTTCAGATTCAGAGAGACTTGGGTTTAAGCCTAGTCTCACACTGTTTTCCATGTGACTTTGGTGATGTGTGAAACTTTTAGAAATTTAATTTTCATATTTATAGTAAGAGTCTCACAGGGTTGTTGGGAGAATTAAATCAAGGGAGCTTCAAGGAAAGCACCACATGGTGCTCTGTACATGAAGGCATTGGACAGAGGTGAGTTCACTTTCCCCCTCTGCTTCTCCATTTATCAGGAAGAACTGATTATTTAAAATGAACAAGAGAAACTGGGAGCACAACAGAAAGCAACTTAAAATAATGGGATACCTTTAGACCAACACGACATCAAAAGCCTCACTAACTTGCCCCTGAGCACACCCACCAGCCAGTCACTCTCCTCCAGAAGTTTAGTGTCTCCTAGTCCATGGGCCCTACCTGTCTTCAGACATGCTCTTCTTTCTTTTATATAAGCTTCAAAAACTTTATTTCCCTCCACTACTCTCCTCCTTTTCTTGCTCCCTTCCCCCAACCCCCACTATTGTTATACCTCTCAAGGGAGGAACTACATCTGCTCTCCCTGATTTTCATCTCAGCCCTGCCTGCAGTCTCCAGGTAGACAAGCTGTGCCACCATACAGGGGGCACCTCTCTTCCTCAGCACAGCCCTTCTGGTCCAGTTCACCAACATGAGCTCCATCCTTAAGCTGCATGGCTCCTTTTCACAGTGTTTCATTTCTTACCTCCAGGGACTCAACACTATTCAGGTCCTCAGTCTCTCCAATATTATTTTTCTGTCAATGTATCACTCTAGTCTGTGTAGGTCTATGTGAATCCCAATGTGAAATAATCCATTTAGGTTTTCTCAGATTCCTGTCATTACAACTTCTTTATCTGCATCCAGACTATGTACTATACATGCCAAACAGGTTAAGCACAGATTACTGTTACCCTTCTTCCAAGAGAGAGTCTTTAAAAATATTATCATCTGGGTACCAGTTGGGTACCAATACGCCAATTTAACATTTACCCCAAATCCCTGCCTTTTGTCCACTATCCTTGGACAATGTTTTTGTTTGTTTTGTTTTTCAATAAGAACTCCCCTTTTTGTAGTCATCATTTTGTTGGAAAACTATATTTACTTACAGTCTATTCATTCTCAGTACATAGAGCAGGGGTTTAAGAAGTTGTTACAAAACAAAGTAAAAATGTGCACCTAATAGATTCAGAGATCCAAATGTTTGAGAACAAACAATATTCAAAATAAATATAACAAAATTTGAGTTTAGACAGCACTCAAAAGTATGTGGTATTTTGGAAGGAAGGAAGAAAGGGAGGAAGGAAGGAAGGAAGGAAGGAAGGAAGGAAGGAAGGAAGGAAGGAAGGAAGGAAGGAAGGAAGGAAGGAAGGAAGGAAGGAAGGAAGGAAGGAAGGAAGGATGGATGGACGGAAAGAAGGAAGGAAGAACCTCATAATGTTCTTAAGACAGAGATTAGGCTCCAGAAATGTAGTCACTTAGCGCATACCTTTAAAAATCATAGTTGCTCTCTGAAATGCATTTACCAGGTCTGGTCACTACAAGATGTGTCCCTGACCAAACCAGTAAGCTGACTCTCATAAATCTCACTCTTCAAAGACACAGATCCTTAACTTGTCTTCTAGGTCCTCAAAAACCAGCACCAGCTTGACCCCAACCTTAATGAACTAAATCTCTCAGGACCGATCTAACATTGCTGTTTTGATAAAAGAACAAAATGGTTCACTTCCAGTTTACTTGCAAACACTCGAATGCCCTGATTCCTGAAAACTTGCTTTTAAAACAAGCAGTTGGGGAAGTGCTGTGCTCCTATCAGAGGCATCCATGGAAGCAAGCCCATTCTTTCTTTAATCTTCTTTGTGAGAAAATAACTTTTTTTTAAAAAAAAGCATTTCAATTCCTCTTTTTACAAAGAAAGGAGCACTGTCCCTTTGCTTGGGATTTGCCCTTCCTGGTGCTGTTCCCACAGGTGCACTTTTACCTGTCCTCATCTCTTTCGTGCACCCCTTTGACAACCAGCTTCTCAAGTCCTTTCCTTTCCAATGGTGTTATTTGTGAGACGAACAATCAGAATTATATGCAAGTATTCTTCAGTCATCTCCTCGTTCATTCCTAAATCTTCAGTGATAATCTAGAGGTTGGTGTCTACTTCTACCCTCACAAACCTGTGACCTCTCAATGATGAAGACCACTGTCTCTCAAGACACCCACCAACTTTACTTCATGACTGTTTTTTCCCTTGCTTCAATATTAGAACTAGAGAGAAAGTTTACCCAGTTCTTTCTCTACCATCTGAGTAGACTAGTGAAACTAATTCAGGGCATGAAAAAACAATATCGACCTTTCAAATATTGGTATTTATTGGAAGTGATTTTCAGGACTCTCCAAATCACAACCCCTCTTCTGCCTCAGTGTGTGTGGAGCTGCGTCAGCAGTGTATGTTCTCCTCTGGGAGTATGGAGCACGCCCCAACACTTCTGGAAGACCCCTCTTTAGCTTCCCTGCCAGAGTGTGGTTGGAGTCTCTCCATGTGTCAGTTCACAAGCTTGGCATTTCACCTGACTTATAATTCTCTACCTCTGAGGTCAGCCCGTTTCCTCTCTGAACTGGTCTTCTCTTCAAGAGATCAGCTCCTTTATTGTGTATTCTATTTTCGGGTCCCATGTCACAAGGTCCGGGGGTACTTAGGATGCTCCAGTTACCAGTCTGTGTTGTAATCTCATCTGGCTTTGTTTATTAGTCCTGTGCCATCAACCATCCAATTTGTTTGTTTGTTAATATGATTCTTTTCTATGAGAAACCGCTGGCTACCTCCTCTGTAATCATGCTCTTTTCATCCTATCCTGTTTGTAAGCTTCAAGTTTCACTTCCTCTCCCTTTTCCTTCCTGCTTAGTGCAATAATGTCCTGGACTTGCACACATATCAGTGGGAGTGTAGACTTAGATTCTCAGCCAATCTAGTATTATCTGCTCGAATTTCAAGTGTATGTGCCCTTTGACCCATCAAGTCCACTTTAGTATCCTCACGTATGAACAATATTATTCACAAACAAAATGATTATTTACAATTGGAAACTCTCAGAAACAACTTAAACACATTAAAAGAAGAGTGGTTAACAAACAACAATTTGCAGAAAAATGGGAGGAATGACTGAAGGGGGGATACAGAGGGGGAATATGGAGGGAGGAGGAAGGGGGATACAGAGGGAGATATGGAGGGAGGAGAAGGGATCAATTAATGCACAATTGTGACAAATCAATAAAATTAATTAAAAAAAAGAAGAGTGGTTAAATAAAGTGTGGCATAGTTAGCTCATGGAATAATACACAGAAATATGAATCAGAAGTTTTTTAATGTACTTGGTATGAAATGAAATCCAAGACTGGTAAATTAATAGTGCATGTGATCACAAATGAGGTGTGTGTGTGTGTTCATGTGCATATAAATTTGCTTGTCCAGCAGAAGATAAAGCTAAAAAGATACAAACAAAATTATAACATTGCTTCCTGACTGCTGGTAGGGGGACAGACATAGCAGGAGACTTTTTGTTATGAATCCCTTTTTGAACTCTTGAATTTTGAGTATTTCCTATGCTAAAGAAAATAAGTAAATAAGATGAGATAAAATAAAAACAAAAATAATAAAACTCTCCAGGCCAGCTTGCCTCTGAGCAAACGCAATCTTCCCAGCTCTTGCTTGCTCTCCAAGGCCATCATCAGATCACCCCATATCAGAACTCAGAATCCCTCCTTCCAAGATCCTAACCAAAAGAAAAAAGAAGAGACAACACCACCACCTGTACTGTAAGGCATCTCATTTTCTGTCTGGAAACCCTAGAGATTCCTTTTGGTTTTCTTCATGCTCATGTACATCCCTTATCAACTGGGCTGACTTCGTTTCCTAGCACATTTGGGAACTCTGTTCCTCCTCTTTACAGGTTATTTTGGGCTACACCCAGTATGCTTGAATTCCCCAAGAGAATCCCACTGGAGGCCTCCCTGCATCTCTAGAACTGAAGGAGCACAGACTCCTTTTCTCAAGGGAACATCCCTCATAAGAGAGGTGCCTTTGATCTGGGTGCTGCCCAGGGGTTTCCCTTTGTCTCTGGATCTTCTTTCATGTCCCAGCTTCCTAACTCTGACATTTATTCTGTTAATCGCTCTTCTGCAAGTCCTGCTTTTCAGGGATAAATCTAATTGATCTAATTTTGGGCTCCTGCTATTTCCAGAACTATTGCAGAAAGTGGATGAGAAGTGGTAAAGTCATCAGGAGCCAAGTCTTTCCCCACATCTCTTTTGAGCTGCTCTATGGACAAACTCCTAGGTCAGTAAGATCCTGGCTTTCTATTTGGCTGTTAGGTTTCTCTCCATTTGACGAGAAGCCTATACCTTGGAGTCTTTACTGAACAACCATCTTTACTGAACAACCATCAGGAATGGAGTCCACCGCTCACTCACTACAAGCAGCAAGGGAGTAGCTTAGTGATGGGAGAAGAGCCAGTCAGACAAGCAGTCTGCAGAGATATCACTAACAGCATCTTCTTCTCATTCAAACATAAAATAAAATGTGAGGAGAAAGCCTGAATTACATGGAAGTTTATTCCAGACCTGCCCACCTCAAAAAGATAAAATAAAAAACAAAAAACTGGTCCTGGCTTTTTTTAGCCACGAGTGATCAGGACATGGGCTAAGTACCCTCACTGGAACCAACACAATGGAGCAGGATGGGAAGCAGCATTCCCTTTGCTCAGCTACTTTGGCCTCAGATCACTAAATACCTCACTCAAAACAAGCGTCTCCCAGCATATGGCCAGGGGCAGCTCATGCATCACTCCCACAGCTTAAGCCTCTGGTTCCCCAGACATGTACAAGTGGTGGTAGAAGTACTGAGCATGCCAGCAAAGATTATGCTCAAAAATGAGAATTTGTTTCAGGTCATGTGGCTGCTCACTGGTTATCACAGGTTTGAACAACCTCAAAAATTCCTCCACGTGGGAAATCAATGTTTGTACCAGCAACTGGGAAAGGCTGTTATCTGGTAGGACTGAGGCCAGAAGCTCAGAGTCTGAGCTGGCCCATGCACGGAGAGTCTAATGGAAAACAAAAACGAACTTAGATGGAAAAATAATCCCTCCGGAAAGAAAGGAAGAAAGCAAACAGTAAAAAGGCTGCCTTAGCTACACTTGGCCCGGAAGTGGGAGCTCTCCTTCCTTTCTATCTCCCTTGGGAAGGCAGTGGATGTTCCTGGACAGGTAGGAACAGTGCATTCTCCCACAAAGGGACCCACTCACACACCCCTGCCCGGCATATGCTCTCTGCTGGGATTGGTTTAGAACTAGGCATGTAACTCAAACTGGCTCAGTGAGTTACATTTCTGGGGTTTCTGCTGAAACCTGGAACAGTTGAGAAGGAATCAGACTCTCTCTCCCTCTCCTTCTGTATGGGTTATCAGGCCCCTCTAGTGAAAATTAGAGCTGCTGATACTCATTCTCTATAACCCCATGGGGAGAAGCTTTCTGAGAGCAAGGTTAAAACAGAGCCAGTGAAACACTAGGGCTGATTTCTAATGACATAGTAAGATGGAGTGATATTAATTTTTTTAAGCTGTCTACTTACATGATTTAATAAACCTCCCCACCTAATTTTGCTTTTTTTTTTAAAGTGGTTTTGAGTTGAGCCTCTGCCATTTCAAGCCTTCTCACAGTTTCCTGAATTCTGTACCCAAACCCTAATAGATGTATTCATTGAATTACATGTCTTGAAAAGATTGGTAAAATAACTCTAAACCAGAAGAAAATTCAATATCTTTTCTCTCAACATTTAAGAAGCAGGCTCCATTCAATGAGTGCTTCACACAGAAAAGTTTATAGTCTGGTGATCTTTTGGTATGTAAAAAATGTATCTAAGTACATTTCCATTTGCAGTATGCTCAACAACCAAATAAGCAAGTCGTTGATAAAAGTTATTATTAGGTGTCAAGCACTATGCAAGACATGCACTGTCTTATTACCCCCACAGAAGCCAGGAGATAGAAACTAGTCCTACTTCAACTTTATTGAAGAAGATACAGAGCATCAGTGGTGAAATTACTTGCCTAAACGCATATAGCTCCTGAGTTGCTGAGCTTGAGTTAGAGTCAGAAGATCTGATTCATGTGTTTGCACTCTTAATCACTGAAAAATACCATCCTCAGCCTCTTGGAGATAGCTCCTTTTGATAAGGACACTTGTCAAATGAGAATGCTCTTAAAAAGCCACACAAGGAGGATGCCCAGCAAAAATCACCAGGGTTAACACGACAAACACAGAAATCAGCAGACTTCAATGCACAACGACCCTACAACTTAATACACCGTGACAATAGCCAGCTTCAGATTTTGGAGATGGCTAAGTGAAGGAGGGGCAAGAAGACAAACCAAGTGACTACGAAATGTCAACTAGGGTGGAGACAAATTTCATGACTTGATTCAGATTTCACCCCACAGTTACTCATTTTACAAATAAAGAAATTGAGTTTCAGAGAGATTAAGTAGCTAACCTGCTGAAGGTCATAAAGCTACTAAGCAGTCAGGTCAGTAATTGAGCCAAGTGCTTCTAGACCTGATGCCTACATCTATATCTGTATCCCACACATGCAGTGTGACTAAAGGGATATGTAGATAGAGGCACATGGGAAATGGTTATCTCAAGTGAAGTCAGCCTATCACCTCTCAAATAAAGTTCTCTCTGAGCCTAATGTTTTCTAGACACTTATGAAAAAATATACATATACATAAAAAGGAGTCTAGCACACTGTAGCCTATAGCATATGGAACATGGGGGAAAAAAACTAGAAAAACATTCTCCAGGAGAAGGCAGTGCATGGGCTCACCCATATGAATCCTCAGGAGAGGGAAAAAAAGCTGAGTCAGTAAAATGCACCTCAAGGAAGGACTCAAGACTATGGACACAGGGATGACCTATGAGGAAGTAATCATCCCAGTACTTGGCCACCTTGGTTTTCACAGCCAACATTTGTGTCCTTCCATATTTTGTCTGATCCTCCCCCACTCACTGCTGCCCCCCTTTCCATCCTTGTCCAAATTCTGAGGAAGGTTAAATCCTTTGAGCCAAAACTGGGTGGTTTGGGCACTGCTGAAGTCTGCAGCAAAAGCAAAACCTGATAATCTGGTATTAAGAGATCACTGAGTCTCTAGTGCATAGATGTTCCTTGCATCCAGAGGTTGCCCAGGCCTAAATTCATGTTAAGACAGTTTCCCCTGGTCTGGGTTTAGGACAGCAGTGGTTGAAGGTTCCCCTGGGATCAGGGGTTTGACACTCACCTCTGCTTTTCTCTGCTTCTCCTCCTGCTCTCTCTGCTCCTTCTCCATGCCAACCAGTTTGAGCTTCAGTTCAGACACTTCAGTCATCAGATCAAGCTTTTGGGTCTCAAGAGATGTACGACTTAGCAGCTCCTGCAAGCAAAACCAGATCTCAGAATCATAAGCCTCCATGCAATGAGGGTAACTGTAACTCCATCCCTAGCACATTAGGCAATCTCTGAGATGTGTGTTAGACAACACAGAATTGAGGAGGCTGGCTATGAACCACGGATCCAACAGGAACAGGCAGATACTGGATACTTCAGGGAAAGCACAGCATCTCCAAGGTGAGTTACAGTTCTCCAAAAACACATTTTACAGAAACCTTACACATCTTACAGAAACCTCATTCATTGTTTCTAAGTAGAGAAAGATGGATAGATAGTCTCACAAAACAAAATTTCTACCTCTTTATTATAAAGGCAAAGCAAGTAGGCCCTCTTTGCTTAGACAACTGAGAAAAAAGTTTACATTTGCAATATATTTTTTTAAAACCAGCATTTGCATATTTTTCCTGAGCTTAATATTCACCCCAGTGTTCACACATCTCATTGTAAAATCTTGTTGTAAAGAAGTTAGGAAGGAGCCAGATGTTCAATGAGTATTCACTGATGATTGTATTAGAGTCTTATTATGTAAGATAGATCTTTCCTGCACTGCATCAAATTACTATTTGGCCATTATGAGAGGTAAGTATAGAGACTGCTCTTCCCTTGTTGTGAGGACAGACCAGGGGGTTATTACTCATCCTGCGATTGGTGGAATAGTGGTAAACAACCACCTGCCATTAATGTATACACTCAATAAGCAGAAATAGGCAAAACACAAGGATGACAGTCAAAACACATGTTTAGAACTACCAGAAAATATGAAGGGTTTAAAAAAACAGGAGTATTTCTGAAAGTTCAGTGGCAAAAGTTTCTCCAGGGCAATGTGCCATAAGGACCAAAACCTTCACATATGGTAGAGATTGGATACAAAAGTGCCAGCAAGAAAAAATTAATACAGCAAGCAGGAGCTCATTAGGCCAAATACACAGACAGATGACACAATACCTCCCAGGACAACATCACATTCTGTCTTATCTTGGGCAACCCACCCCCAGTTCAGATATGGTGATCTCAATACTCTGACCCATTAACTCTGATTTCACCTATTCTGAACTGTCCCTAGACCATATGCAAACACATAGAGCAGATTTTAAGTGAAATATATAACTCCCTAGATCAAAAGTCCTAAGTACTTCAGGTTATGGACTATACAACTGCTAATCTGAGAGGCATTGAGAAGACTAAACATCCAGTGCTCACTGAGCACTCGGCTGAGGAAGCCAGCTCTTCCTGGGCCAGCCAGACTTGAAGTTGATGCCTAGGGCAGATGCAGCAGGGCTACCACCCAGAGGGACAGGTTACCTGCTCATGAGCCATTAGTTGGATAAGTGTGCCTGATATCATGGGGAGTGAGGGAAACCAATTCAACAGTGTCTCCTCTATGCCAAAAACTACTGGGGACTCCACACATCTTCTTAACAAACCCTCACGGTGTTTTGGCAACAAATATTATTATTCCAGTTTTACAGAAGAGGAAACAAGCCTAGAGACTAGACTTTCTTGGCCAAGGATCCATATAATCAATAGCAGAGTTAGCTTTCAAACCAAGATCTGTTAGACTCCAAACTCATTTCAGATTCATGTATCACATTTGTTCCCAAACAGAGGAAGCAGTCCAAAAATTCTAAGGGAAATTGAAAAAAAAAAATACATGCTGAAAAAAGGGCAGTCAACAAATATTCACTTAGCCTAGAAAATAATCACTCCAATTGTGAAGATTTTATTTATCAAACATGTGCTTTCAAGTAGAGCCTGGTGAAAAGGCTATGAAGGTCATAAAAGGACCTGTACAGTTCTCCCTGAATGAGGTATCTGTCTTGAGTATCATAAAAAGCAATCCTGGGGCCGGGCACGGTGGCTCGTGCCTGTAAGCTTCAGCCTATGAAGCGGCCGGGGCTAGGGATCGCGGTTTGAGTCCTGCCTGGGGCCCGTAGCGAGACCTAGTTTCAAAAAATAGCTGGGCGTGGTGGTGCGCACCTGTAATCCCAGCTACCTGGGAAGCTGAGGCTAGGGATTGCTTGAGTCTGTGGTACCCCGGGCAACGAGAGCCTGCGGTTCCACAGGCAAAAATAACGAGACCCAGTCTCAAAAAAAAAAAAAAGCAATCCTCCCCAACACTACCAATATCTATGCCCACCTCCTCTCACCAACCCCATCTTTGTCCCCAAATGGACTTGAGGCAGTTTGCAAAATAATTATTTCTAGTTAAAAAATAAATCACAAGAATGAAAACAGTTAAGAAATAGTAGCCACAGCCCAGAAAGAGGCTGGGCCTGCCGGCGTGCGGGCCACATGGCACATCTGAGCCCTTTGAAGACGCAGGTCTGGTTGTGCGGGAGGGGGCGGCAGGGAGGGGCGGGTGGTATGTCCGTCACAGTCTCCCCTGGGTTTGCCTTCAACACGAGAGCTCTAATCAGGAGTGATACCTTAAGACAATATCCATC
>PVHY01009706.1:0-37528 GCA_004024945.1 Uropsilus gracilis
CACTCCTAAGGAACCAGGCCCTGGATGTTTTACATACAGCATGCATTTAATCCAGACAAAAATTCTATTCATCCGTCCTTCACTCATTCACTCTACAAATATTTATCAAGCATTTCCTATATGCTTGGCACTGTTCTTGGTGCTGGGCACACTGTGAACAAAACAGGCCAAGAGCCTTGCCCTTATCGTTTTCATTCAGAGTGGGGATGGGGTAGACAAAACATAGATGGTGGTGATGACAGTTAGGTAGATACATACATATAGACAGACAGATGATAGGTAGATAGGTAGATAGATAGATAGATAGATAGATAGATAGATAGATAGATAGATAGATAGATAGATAGATGATAGATAGATAGATAGATAGATAGATAGATAGATAGATAGATAGATAGATAGATCGATGGACAGACAGATGGACAGAGACACAGACATATACATAGATACATAATTAGATAATACATAGACAGACTGATAGGTACAATGCATGCTGGAAAGTGAGAAGTGCTGTAGAGAGGCATAAAGCAGGGGAGAAGATGAAGAGCACAGGGAAGCGGTTAAAATCTGAAACAGGGCAGTCAAAGCAGGCCTATGCAGTAACATTTGAGGAAAGACTTAAAGGAGGTAACTGCTATTCTACCCATTTACATGTAAGAAAATAGAACCTTCTAGCTCAGAGTAGAAACTCTCTGCCCCCTTCCCTGGGTCTCCAAGAGATCAGGCTACAGGCCCTTCCTGCTCCCCACCATCAGTTTGTCCCAGGGATCCTTCCCAAGAGATCCCTCAGTCCAGAGGGGATGCCCAAGTATGCCTTCAGCTCTCCCTCTGCCCTCTGGGAGTAAGGCAGCCATCCCTACTCCAGTCCCCAGGGAACTCCCACTCTGGCACCCCACTCTTTCCCCCAGGCAGACCACTGAAAGGACCCTCGGTCTTGTTCCCTGCGGGTCCCTCAGATCTCTAGGAAGAGTTCAGGCTTGCAGTTCTGGGCTAGTCAGAGTGGGGGGAACAGCCATGATGTGATCTTGGAGGTCTTCAGTTTTCACCATCTGGAAAATGGTGATGATACATCAAACCAGAGAACGTGTCCAGCACTGGGTAGGCTCTGCTGAAATGTCGGTTTTACTCCTGCTGTTTCTTGGTTTCCATGAGACACAGGGTGACCCACCCAGAGACCACAACAACCAAGCCCACCAAACCCCTGTGGAGGCCCCACCCCACCCCCCAATTCATTTCAGTAAGCACTGACTTCCGAGCACCAGGCCTCAAGGTAGTTCCTGGGGGTGGTGAGGGGTGGCAAAAAATAGAGGCAGGGACCGCCCCCTGGGAGGACAGTGTTTGTGTGGAGATTGGGAGAGGACACTGAGGCATGATATTCTTTGCTGGAGTTCTCCTTTTCCTGAAACAGATGTTGTGGTGGCGTGAAACCTGGACTCGTTTCTCCACAGCACTGATCTGGGAGACCCGCCCCTGTCCTCTGCACTTGAGCCTTGCCTGGCTCTGCCCTGTCCTGTCTCCCTGGGAGCAGGAGGAGGAGAAGGAGATACCTGTCTGCATGATCCTGCCTGCTTTTGGTTACCCCTTTCCTTCACCTCTTTCCCTCCAGCCTCATCCCCTGCCCTCCTGCCTCCAGCAACATGACTGCCCTCTGGCAGGATGCCTGCTGGATCTTGACTCACCGCCCCTCACCACCAAGAGGTTAGCAGCAGCAGCTACACCCAGGTGTCCCTCTGCCCTTGTTCACCTGGACCAGTCACCAGCTCATTCCTACCCTGGCCTTTTCCCACCTCCACGACATTTCCATTTGGGGTGGTGGGATTTTAACATAAAAAACAAAACAAACAAAAACATCAGTCACACAAAGGAGGATGAACTCGGAGAGTAACAGAGATCTCACTACTGTTCTGAAACTAGACTCAATTCTCGGCTTTCCCGACCACTCAGGCTGCCACCGCACATTGCCTTGGGCTCCTTCCTGGGGTTCCCGACTGGGAAACAGGGCTCTCAGGCCCTCTATGCACCTCTTCCCTGAGCCTGTCCCATCAACCTCACGCCTAAATTACCTCCTCAGCTCTCTTTAGGGAGCCTCTGAGTGGTTCCAACTTCTTTACTCCCTACTCTGGGCTTCTCCCCCACTCAGAGTACAACCAGGCGGCTTCCCTCTAGGTCTGAGGGGAGCTATGACACAGACCACGCCCTCAGAGGTCGGGCAGGGCGGAGAGGAGACGCTGAGTCCACCCTAAGGGAATGTTACCAGGAGAGACCCCTGGGGCCAGGCCTTCTCCGCCCCAGAACCTGCCCTCCTCATCCCTACACTGAGCTCTCCTCCATGGACACAGACTAGCAGGGCCACTGCCTTGCACCCACACCAGGTGCTTGGCCAAGGGTGCGCCTGGTAATGCTGGGTAAGGGGGCGGGGCTTTAGTTTCTTGAGCCAAGAGAAAATAGTCCATGAGCCTAACTGTAGTTCCTGGTCCCAGCTGGCCTCTCCGCACACCTAAGGAAGATTGATAGGGGATCCTGCTGGTGGGGACCTTGGAGGCTCCCCATTTGTAGAAGATCTGGGGCCTCCTAGCTGAGTAATGGGGAGAGAAGAGGGAGGCAGGCCAGGTATTCTCTGCAGGGGAAAGAAAGTAAATATGGATAATGAAAGCTGAGTAGGCCAAGGGGTCACTGCTGACCCCACTAGAGGTTGGTTGGAGTCTCAAGAGTTTAGAAGCCTGCATCTAGGAGCCAGTGTTTCCCTTGGTCATGGAGTTTACTGTCTTTTCAGGACCAACAGGGGGGAAAAAGGACAAAGCCTTGCTCTTCTTCCCCCTGTTGTCTTCACCGTTCACTCACTGTATCATCGAAAGTCCTGGATTAGTTGGGATGGGTAGGCGAGATGCCTCTGGCAGAACCTTTGCCACATGCTGCCTGCACCCCATTGGACACAAGGCTGTGGACTGCGGGCTAAGACGAAGGCTGACCCTACCTTCCAGGAGTTTCCAGGACTAAGCAGCCAAGTCCTCTCTGGGAGACCTTCTGTGACCCTATAGCTGTACCCAGATGACTTGAGGAAGTGGAAAATAGCACCACCAGCCCTATCTCCAAAGGAGGCTTTGACACAGCCTCCGTTCATCTTGATTTGTCCACACTCACTTCTCCATAGTTCCTGAGTCGAATCCCGCTCACCCCTGAGGGGATACTTGGCAGTCCTGCCTTGAATATGCCCAGTCTTCTCACTGCTCCTAATGTGAGGTGGCTTTCAGTAACTGCACCTTCATGGATTTCTCCAAAACAAGGCTCCTGGGCACTCATGGCCCCTGAATTGTGGGCCCAACCCCAGGGCCCTCCAAGCCCCATTTGCACAAGTTTCTCCTCAAAACCAAACCAAGCAGTGAAACTACCCATTGGGCTGCAGCTAACTTTTCCACAGAACTTAAGCAGCAGCCAACAGACCAGTGATGCTGACAGACAGACAGGCATCAAGCCCGGGAGAGACAATCAGAAGCCCACCTGATTCGGGGAGTCCAACATTCAGAGCACAAAAGGGCAAAGGAGAAGCTTACAACTGCGACCACATTCTGACAGCCATGTCTTTCTCCCTTCTGACCCACTGAGAAGGCTTTCTGGAGGAGGTGAGACTCCAGAAAGTGTGAGAAAGGCAAACAGCAAGAAGCCTGGCTCTCTGGGACCATCAGAGGGAACCTGACAGACTCGGCACATTCAGAGCAACAAGTGTGGAATGCTTTGTAAAGTGTGCTTTGAGAACAGATGCATATGAAATCACAGCTCTTCCATGCACTTGCCTCTGTGTCTGTGGGCAAGTCACTTGCCAGTTCAGAACCTCAGCTTCCATCCCTAAAATGGAAACAGACCTCTCAATAGAGACTCCATGTCCATTCAATGAAAACATTCATATGACGCATTTGGTACAGATCCTGGTCATGATCAGCGGCCATTTTAGTGTGATTACACGTTTCTAAATTTGGTTGACAATAAATATTACTCTGGGCAGATATGGAGATTAAACTATGTACTCTGGGTCCTAAACCCGAAGAGAAGAGTCTCCTGCTGGCAGTCTGGTGGGAAAGGCCTGGGTGAAGACTTGGGACAGGACTTCTGTAGTGGTTCTGTTAGTCTAACTAGGGCAACTTTTCCCCAAGCAGCCCCTAGAACTCAGCTAAAAACCCTTTCGACTCTGAGTGCATCCAAGTCTCTAAGTAGAGAGAGTCTCTAAGTAGTCTCTAAGTAGAGTACAAGAGCTCACCAAAGGTGATCGGAGAGACAACAGCTCCTTACCAAAGAACCATGAAACAGAAAAATCTGACAGAGAGAAGCAGAGTCAGTTTGAGAAAGATGAAAATGCCTCCAAAGGTTGCCCAGAAAGGCAAGAACAGATGGATGGTGAGAAACTAGAAAGAAAGCAAAACCAGGTGCAATATGTGATAAATAAAATGTATGAGAGAAATTGTGTCTGTCTTTTTTCATGGTTAAAAATAAAAAGAACAGCAGAAAAATACTAACTCACATTTGCAAAGCACTTGCACATATATTATTTCACTTTGTCCTCAAAACAGACTTGCATATGGTTATTACCCTCTCCATTTGGCAGGTGGGAAGCAAAGGCGCAAAGAAATTAACTTCTTGGTGCTGACAGCCTATAATCAAGATGGAGGTAATGCTCAAGGGCACATTGTATGCCTCCACATCTCTGTTCTTACTGTGACTGTGTCAGTTACAATAGAGAAGTAATAGGTTATTGTAGTCAATATTTTTCTTTAATATCAATATGCTATTTTGATACCAATGCTTGAACTATTAAATTTATATATTCTTGTTAGAATCTTTACCTATATTCTTTACAACAACTCAAAATATTTTTAAAGAAATACTTGGTTGTGAAGTCATTCTTCTCCTAGCTTCATTTTTTCAGCTGCTTCAGGTGTGTTTTTATCAGCACAGATGACAGGCGTGAAGCCACGGAAGGTGAATCCCTGCAGGTCCCAGGATTAATCATGTTGTGTTTTGCCAACTGTCACCAAGAGATAGACATTTCTATGGCTGCTCAGTGAAAGGGAAACGTAATGCATTTTCAATGTTTTGCTTTGGGGACAGGAATCATTAGAAGAAGAAAAAAAGATATAAAGTGATCCAGACTTTAAACCTGAGGAATTTCAGATATTTGAGCATGCAATTCCATTACTTTATTTCCCCCTACAGGTTATTCAGAGTCTGGAAAGGAAATATGAGCCTTTCTGCTTTTTCAGCTCTCAAAATATGTCTCGATTTAGAATAAATTCATCTAGAGTAATATAAGATTTTTTTTCTACTTACATGGATATTAAGACTTCAAGTAATCATCTCTGCGAAGCACTCCCCTCCACTGATCTCATCTAGCTCTCAGACAGTCCTCCACTGTGCATAGAACAGATAGCAATCTCACTAAAGTCCAGAGAGGCGCCAGGTCCCAGGGTGGGTAGTTTGGCTGAGCCAGCTGCAAAAGTGCCTCCATGCTTCACAGTTAACAGTGCATTCCAAATGCCTCAGTGGTCCCTAAGACCATGATCAATGTAAAATCCACGAAGATGCAAATGCTTTTCTCAAACACGTCTCTAGTTCCAAAGGCAGCATTTCATCGAGATGATACAACTTGACCTAAGTCCACCTTTGACATGGCTGCTGCCCAGAAGTGGAACCCTGGCCAATCACTCCACTTTGGTTATCGCAACTGCAGTCCAGTAGAGCTAATGTTTCCTCTGCCTGGCCCTCAGAGAACAAATGGTCTCTTGAGATGGCTCTTGAAAAACTCCTTGTACTTTATAGATGTTGCACTGTAGACTGAAGACTCAGAACAAACAGGTCTCCCTACCTTTGTTTTCAGTCTTTGCTTTTGAACTCTAAGACATGAGACATGCCCTTTTGTAACATGTCAGAATTCAGTTCAGCCTTCTGGGCTTTACAGGTTTATACTGTTTTCCTTCCTATTGTTTTCCTGCAGTTTTCCCACACTGAGGGGTCCTGATGTTTTTTGAGTACCTTAGTCATGGAAGCATAAAGTAAAGGGCAATACATAAGTAAAGGACAAGGTTCCCCAAAAATCCCCCCTGAAGAATACTCAGATGCCTCTGAAATTTTGGACTGTGACCATCCTTTGGCCCACCCACTCATAGACTGCATTCAAAACTATCTGTATAATTCCCAGATTCCTTTCTTGAGACAAAATAGGTGGTTTGGAGCTCACAAGCCTAAATCTAGGGCATGGATCCTTTTACTAAGATGGGTTCCCTTCCATTTTACTAAATCAAAGGCCAAATCTTCAGTCTCCAAAATCTTGATTAATTTTTATACATCTGTGAACAATGACTGTGCACGTGTCATGTTCTGGGTACTGCTCAAGCCACTAAGAAGGATCAAGGACAGCACAAAGTATGCCCGTCCTCAAGGAGCTTACTCTTCTGTGAGGAGCCTCATCCCTCCTCACCTTAACATCTTTCTATGAGAAAAAGAATAGCTAATGTTGACTGAACCCTATGCTGCATCTTAGTCAATTGCACACCAACCTTAATAAAAATAATACATATTATTTTTATTTCATTTTACAGATGAAGAGGAAATCCAGGCTCAGAAAGGATAAGTAACAAGCTTGAGACCACAAAGCTGTAAATGGAGTCTGAAATCAAATCTGTTTGATTTATGAAACTGCTTTTAATAGTATGTTCTCCTCCTCTATGTCATCCCCCACTTCAATGTCAATCTCAGACATCGAAATACTAGCAGTTACTCTGTCTTCCGGTGAATTCATGAAGATTTCAATAAGATCTGTTCACTCGGAGATTCTTGGAATGTGTTACTTGACAATTCTTTGTATAAAGGAAGTTTCTAATTTTCTCACTAGTTGGTTTTCTATTCCAAGCTAGCTCCTTATCTATAAGACAGTATCACATCATTATTAAAAATAAAGACTAGATTATGGTCTAAAATTTTTAAAAATACTTTGGTTTATAATTTCGGTATGGTTCTATTATAAATCTACTACTTGAATCTCCGTTTCTTTATCTATAAAGCAAAGGGAGTATCTATCCCTTGGATTATAATATCCCATTAATATACCATTAATATGGGTCTTTAAGGGTTAAATGAAATCACATTCATTAAAATGGTAGTGCATAATATTATGCAACACAATTTTTTCAATAGCCTTGACTATTGGATCTTTCCAACATACTTACTGTCTAAAACAAACATTACAAAGTGGCTACTCATTAGCTATATTAAGATGTGTATTGGGCCTTCTGTGAGGCCAGTATCACTTTGATATTAACACCTGACAAAGACATCACAAAAAAAGAAAATTATAGGACCAATATTCCTGGTGAACACAGATACAAAAATCCACAACAAAATCTTAGCAAACTGAATTCAACAACACAACAAAAGATCATACATCATGACCAAGGGGGATTTTCTCCAGGGATATAGGAGGGTTCAGCATCCAAAGTACAAGCAATGTAACTCACCGCATCAACAAAAGGAAAGATAAAAATTCTATGACCATATCAATAGATGCAGTGAAAGCATTTTATAAGATTCAACACCTATTTATGATAAAAACCCTAAGAAACCAGCCTGGAAATAGATGGAACATAGCTCAACATAATAAAGGGCATAAAAACAAATCCACAGCTGACATCATACTGAATGATAAAAGACTTAAAGATATTCCTTTAAGATCTAATATAAGGAAAGTGTAACACCTCTCACCACTGTTATTCAACATAGTTGTAAAATTCCTAGCTAGAGCAACTGGGCAAGAGAAAGTTACAAAAAGAATCCAATTTGGAAAGGAAGAGGTAAAACTAACACTATTTGCAGATCACATTATAATATAATGGAGAACTCTAAAAATGCCACTAAAGAAACCAATTAAAATAATAAGTCAATACAATAAAGTGGCAGGGAACAAAACCAACTTACAGAAATTAATTGCATTTCTATATGCAATGAGCTAGAAGAAAAAGAAATCAAGGAAGTAATCCCATTTATAATTGCAACAAAAAGAATTAAATACCTAGGAATGATCTTAACAAAGAAGGTAAAGGACCTATATAGTGAAAACTATAAGATATTGTTAAAATAAATAGAAAAGACACAAAGAAATGGAAAAGCTATTCCTTGCTCATGGGTTGAAGGAATTAATATAGTTTAAATAGTCATCTTACAGAAAGCAACATACAGATTCAATGCATTCCCTGACAAGGTCCCTTGTGGCATTCTTCAAAAAAATAGGACAAATAGTATTAAAATCCAAATGGAACCACAAAGATCCCTAATAGCCAAAACAATTCTGAGAAAAAAGAGGACGAGTGGGTATCACGCTCCCAGACATCAAACTAAAAAACAAAGCTATAGTAATCAAAACAGTATGCTAATGGAACAAAAATAACACACAGTGGAATACAATTGAGAAATAAACCCACACACATATGGACAGTTAATCTATGACAAAGGAGCCAAGACACTGGAGAAAGGAGCATTTCTACAAAAACAGTGTTAGGAAAACTGGACAGTCACATGTAAAGAATGAAACTAGATCATGTTACACCTTACACAAAAATTGACTCAAAACTAATGAAAGACATGGATATAAGGTGTGGAACATGGAAAAAACAGAAGCACCCTCCCCTCCCCACCCCCATCCCCACATTATTGGTTTCAGAGATATCTTTCTGCACTTGTCCACAATGGCTAGAGAAAGAAAAGTAAAAATAAACAAATGGGACTACATCAAACTAAAAAGCTTCTGCACAGTGGAAGAAACTGTCAGCAAAACAAAAAGACACCCAAGTGAATGAAAGAAAATATTTATACATCATACATCTGACAAAGGGCTGATATCCAAGACCAACAAAGAAGTCATGCAACTCAATGAAAAGAAAACAAACAACCTAATAAAAAAGGGGGGCAGAGGAGTTAAACAGATACTTCTCCAAATAGAAATAGTCTCTAAGGATGGTCAATGGGTACATGAAAAAAATTTTATCATCACTTACCATCAGGAAAGTGCAAATCAAAACCACAATAAGATACCATCTCACCCCTGTGAAAACAAGCCATATCAAAGAGACCAGAAACAAGTGCTGATGAGCATGTAGAGAAAAAGGAGCCCAATTGCACTGCTGGTGGGAATGTAGACTGGTCTAACACCCTGCAGAAAATAGTATGGAAGTTTCTCAAAAAATTAAAACTAGATCTATCATATAGATTTAGCAATTCCATTCCTAGGTACCTAACCCAATAACACAAAAGAACTAACTTGAAAGGATATGTGTACTCCTATGGTCACTGCAGCACTATTTACAATAGCCACATATGAAAACAACCTAAATGCCCAGAGAGAGTAGTGAGCTAGAAAAATGTTGTGTGTGTGTGTCTGTATATATGTATATATATGCGGTGGAATATTACTCGGCTATAAAAAAGATAACCACTTGCCATTTGCAACACCATGCATGAAATCTTAAGGGGTAATGCTAAAAGAAACAAGTCAGAAGGAGAAAAACAAGTACTAGATGGTTTCATTTATATGTGAAATATAAACAAGCAAAACAAAGGATCAGACAAAACTAAACCCATAACAAACCCTTGAAAACTTGAGTCAAATCAAGTCGGAAGGAGAGAAGCAGTGTGAAGAGGGCACTTGGACACTGGTAAAGGACTACTGGTGCCTTGGTGTTTAGTGTGATATGAAGACATGCATCAGAGCAGGTAGGAGCTTATGCCTCTGAATCACATGCAATGTTGTAAACCAATATTATCTCTATATAAACAAACAAACAAACAAACAAAAGATGTATGTAGTGGGGGTAAACACAGTCTTCCTCCTGTGTTCCACCTTTACCATCAATACTACTACTACTACACACATAGCACTTTCTGACACCAGATGTGAGATTTTACCCAAACCAAACAATTTTGTAACACCAGACAGATCTCCTACAATTCAACTCAATTCCAAAACTATCTACCTGGACATAGTGTCAGATCACACAGGTTAAGGACTCAGCTCCAAGAAAATACCCTCCCTCCCATTTCAGATGCCAATGGAAAGTACCCACAAATTCTAACTTGACTACAAATTGGAGGTTCCCATGACCTCCTCTCCCTTAGAGTTCATCGTTTGCTGGAACAGCTCATAGAATTTGAGGAAATATTTACTTACATTTACAAGATTATGATACATATAAACAGCCCAGATGAAGAGATAAATAGGGCAAGGTCTGGGAGGGTGCCAAGCGCTGGAGCTTTTGTCCTCCTGATTAGGGGTGCATCCTAGTACATGGATGCATTCACCAACCTGGAAGCTCCCCACACCCCATTCTGTTAGGATTTCTATGGAGACTTCGTCACACAGGCATGATCAGTTAATTCCATCTCCAGCTTCTCTCCCCTAATGGAGACCTGGCTGAAAATCCCCAGCTTCTTAATATGATGTGGACTCCCCCCATCATGATCAGCCCCCATCCAGGAGCCATTCAGGCACTCACCAGGGTCACCCCATTAGTACAAAAGACACGCCCATCATCCCTGAAATGCCAAGGGACTGGGATAAAATATCAAATACTAAAATAAAAGATTCTCCTATCACACCTTTAGAGGGAAAGGAACCCAACATCCGAGGGCAGAGGTCGAAACACACATATGTACATATATAAACATTCACAGTGTATTTTATTCCATTTGGACACTATGATGTTTATGAATTAACTTCCAGCATTTGAAAATCCAAGGAAATCTATTCTCCCTTCCAAAATTGGCCTACATGCTGCCTGTAACACGCACTCAAGCACTCAATAATACATACTAACTGATTGATAATGATTCTTTTGCAACCCCGTACAATGTCTAGCACAAATCTAAGCAGTTAGTCAGTCAACAGGCTTTATTGAATTCCAATTATGTGTCAATCAGGAATTGCTTCGCAACTAAACTGTTCTCTATGACACAGAAAAATTACCGTGACTAAGATCCACCTCACAGGGTTCTGTGAGTGCAGACGGAGGCAAAGCAAGTCGAGCTGTCCCACAGACTAAATGCTCCATGGACATTCACAATCAGATACAGAATTTTGGACCCTGAAGGAATTTCAGATGTCCGCTATTCTGAATCATTCACTTAAGCGTCTGCTTCCTGGGCCGGTTCCTGACACCTTGTGGCAGGAACTTTGAGACGTCAGGAGTCTAGAGACCCATCTCTTGCCCTTGATCTTCCCTCAGCATGTGACAGCTGCCCAAGACCTCTTTGATTCAAGACCAAACCGCAGGCCCTGACACACCGAGTTCAAAGCTTCAGGCGAATGAGAGTCACCAACCAGACTTCCTCAGCCCCAGCTAGAACCACCTCAACGCCACATGCACTGGGTCCCTGCCTGGGGATGCACAGGAGCCCAGGGCCCTCCTGTGCCACCGCCACCCCTCTTCCTCTCAGCACTGACTGCACAGGCTTTCCACTCACCCTGAGCTTCTGGAAGAACCTGTTCCCCACCGGCACTGGGGATGAGGTTGGTGTGATGCAATGCAGCCCAGTCACCAGCCCTAAGTTCAGTCTAATTATACACGTGTGCAGATGACACACACACACACACAGGGGCTAACGAGGAATAATTACCCCGGGTGGGGTGACAGAGGCAGCTGACTAAGAGACTGCTTTTTTGCTCAAGCTGCAGAGAACTGGAAAGAAAATGATCAGAAACCCTCCTAGGCCTGGAACTGGCCTGATCCTCCAGGGGATCCTTTCCCACGAGGCTTCCCTCAGCATCCATGGAGACCGAGCGCCAGCACTGGATAGCACATGTGCTATGAGTGTGCACATGTGCTATGAGTTGCCTGCCATTCGCTGAGCATTTCTGGAACAGAACAGTATCCAGTCTAGATCCCCAGGCCCAGGGAGGGACCCCTTTGGGTGGCCTGTCCTGCCTGATCTGTCTATCCTACAAGCCAGGAGGTGACTGGAAGAGGCAGAGGCCTTCATTCATTCCATGAAGCAAAACACTTGAACAGCTCTATTAAAATAGAAAACACAAGTCATAAACCTACCCACTGAAAGTGTGATTAAATGTTTTTAGTGTAGTCACATATTTATGCAACCACCACCACAATTTTAGAAAATCACCATGAAAAGGAATGCCCTATTCATTAGAATTTCTTCCCAATTTCCCTCCCCCAACCATAGGCAACTGTTTCTCTCTCAATAGAGAGAGAATATGTGCTGGACATTACATATAAATACAATCATACAGTATATGGTCTTTTGGGATTGGACACTTTCACTTATATTTCAAGGTGTAGTCATGCTAGAACTTGATTCAGCACCTCATTCATTTTTTATTGTGGAATAACATTCCATTGAACAGTCAAACCACATTCATTACCACCATTCATCTATTAGCAGGCATGTACGCAGTTTCTAATTCTTGGCTATAATGAAAAATGAAAAACGCTACTTCGAATGTTTGTTACATATCAGTTCCTGTGTAGATATATGCTTTTAATGCTTTCGACCATATATCCAGAAGAGGAACTGCTAGGACATGTGATGTTTGAGAGTCCCCATTGTTTTGCTCCTCACCAGTACCTGCTGTGATCAGCATTCTTTCTTTTAACTATTCTAGCAGGTATAGAGTGGTATTTCAGTGAGAATTTCATTTCTCTGATAGCTGATGTTGAGCATCTCTCCATGTGCTTGCAGACCATTTTCATATCTTATTTGATAAAGTGTTTCTTCAAATCTTTCCATCCCTTCCTTTTAAATCACATAATTGATCTTTTTATTATTGGCCTGTAAAAGTTCACTCTATTTTCTGAATATATTTTGCATTTTCTGGATATACGTTTTCATATATTTTCTTCAATATTTTCATATTCTTAATGGTGTCTTTTAAAGAACAGAAGTTTTTTTTTAATGAAATTCAATATAGTAGTATTTTTCCTTTATGATTGTGTTTCTCATGACTTACCTTAAAATCTTATCCTAACCCAAGATATTTTTCTACTTTTCCTGCAGAATTTTTATAGTTTTAGCCATAAATCTATCAACCGTTTCAAGTTTGTGATAGAATACAGTGTGATGCAAAGGTCAAGGTTCATTTCTTTCACTGTGGATATCCAATTGTTCCAGTGTCTTTTCTTGAAAAGACTCCTTTCCCACTGAATCACCTGAACGCCATTTTCCAAAATGTAACTGACCACATGAATATGGATTTATACAAATAGAGCACATTAGTGTCTGAAGTAGGAAACGACTTAGCCTCTGACCCCACCCCAAAATAGGAATGAAACTAGGGTCTCCAAGGAGCACATGGCCCCGGGGCTGGACTATGCCTAGTACCCACTTGGGAGAAGGCACGCCCTAGAAATAGTCTCTACTGAGAAGGAAAGAAAGGGACTCCAGAGACATAGCTCCTGGCTGTGACCCCAGCAGAGGTGTTATCTGGACCCAAAGATCTCTTTCAGCTTCTCTGGTTAGAAGTGAGAGGGGCTGAGAAAGGGGAGGGCCAAAACAGATGAGACAGAGGAAGTGATATCATTGGTTGATACAGACCTAGTGGACACAGAGAAAAGGAATCAGCATTAGACACCCAGGCAGTCAGGCACAGGAAGACCAAGAGAGCAACAAAGGAAGAGAAAAAGGGGGAGCAAAGGATAAGGTACCCTGTTGTCATCAGCAGAAACAAGTCAGCACCTGCAGCCTGGAGACTAATTAATTAATTAATGATTCCAGGTATAATGAACTCACCATAGGTGAGAATCAGAGCATCAGAAAGGATTTGAGATTTCCCTTGAGCAATGGTTTTCCACCCTGGCTTCATGTCAACATCACCTGGAAAGCTTTTATTTTATTTTTTTCTTTATTTATATATAAATTTCACATCATTGTAATTCCAGCAATTCCCCCACCCACCCTCCCCTCCATTCCCCCCTTTCCCTCCTGCTCAAAGTTGTGTGCTTCAGTTTGGTGCTTAGCTTGTTTTGACTTTTCCTCAAGGCTTTTGTTTATTTTTTCACTATATCCCACATATTTGTGAAACCATTTGGCTTCTGTCTTTTTCTTTTTGACTTGTTTCTGCTAATATGATTTCTTCTAAGTACATCCATGTTGTCATAAAATCGTCGAATTTGTCATTTTTAATTGATGAGTAATATTCCATCGTGTATGTATACCACATTTTTTTCATCCAGTCATCTGTTTTGGGGCATTTAGGTTGCTTCCATGTCCTTGCAATTATAAATTGTGCTGCAGTAAACATCCAAGCACAGGTGTCCCTTTGTACGCACACTGAGGTCTCTTTTGAGTAGATTCCCAAGAGAGCAAATGCTGGGTCAAATGGTAGTTCCATTTTCATCAACTTGAGGGTCCTCCACATAGCCTTCCATAGTGGTTGGACCAGTTTACATTCCCACCAGCAGTGTAGTAGTGTGGAAAGCTTTTAAAACTCACTGTTACCAGCCTTTCAAACCAAACACATCTCTGGAGGTAAAGCCTGGATATTTTTTAAGTTTTGGTGTTTTTGAAGCACTTCTTTGACAATTTCACTCAGCAGCCATGCTTGAGTATCTCTGTAGTTTAACTTCATCTGACAGAGGTGGAAACTGAGAAGCAGAATCAGGCAGAGGCTAGAACTAGGCTGACCTACCTGACTGGCCTGCCCAGAGCTCAGGGGATTCCCAGAAAGTCTCAGATCTGAAACCAGGACAGTCCCAGATCCTGGGACTTTTGGTGCTAAAAGCAGGAAAGTCCTGGGTAAACCAGGGCATGCTGGTCATCCTAACTAAAACATTCACCTCCCTGTTTGTAGTAGTTCTTTCCACTTAGAGAAGAAAGAGGTAATCAGGGAGCCTGGACAGCAGAGAGTGTCCTACTTTACTGAAGCCCGTAGTGTGGTAGAACTTTTGTTCTTTAGCTGTTCCCCAAATTCAAACATCAAACAGTTCATCAGTTAGCCTCTGAGGGGACAGAGATGAGTGTGGAAGTGGGAGGTTTCAGTAGGGGCCACATCTAGCTTTGCTCAGACAGGTCTCCATCCTGGCTTCCGGCCTCTGTGGGTAAGGGAGGGGTTTCTTTGCTAGCTAATTCTCCTCCAACAAGCTTTCAAGTTACTTCTCTGCAGTGCTTGTCACACCTGTAAGAGCTAAGTGTTAAGTCCTGGCCTAGCAGAGCCCACACTGTTATGATAAATTTAATCTGTATTCATCTGAAAGGCAAGGACACAAGAATAACGAGGGTGGTGATGATCTGGTTGAGAGGTCTCTCTGCCACCTGCTTCCTGAGACACGATGCCTCTGAAAACATAGCTGCTGATAACTCCATGGTCAACTTCCTGTCTCAGTGACCTTTGACATATTTATTAATATCTATGGCAATCAGGGCTCGCCAGGCAGGGCATCTGTCATGTTCTTCTACCTCACTGAAGATGGCCCACAGATTGATCACCAGCACCAGATCATCACTGAATACCCCTTTGTTTTAGGAACTGTGCTAAAAGCTGGGAAAGCAGGGGTGGGGGTGTGAGAGAGTTGTGATGAATAAGATCTAATTCCCGACCTAGCACATTTTACCATTCACTTCATTAGGGAGATAAGATCACTACTTAGAAAAACTTTATCAGACTAGAGGAAAGTTTGTAATAAATGCCAAATGCATGGTACAGTTGATAAATGATGCCTAACTTCAGAGGAGGCAGAGGATAAGATAGACCTGTGGACTGAGTTGGCGTATCCTCCACTGTATCATCCACAACCACATTTCCCATACTCTGACAATAGTCTTTAGCCCTCGCTCCCAGTCAGACTCAAATGAAAACAGGACAGAGGTAGCTTTGAGGGAATTCTTGCAATGTCCCTCTGGACCAGGTACAATACAAGATGCCTTGGAGGCCATCATCAGAATGTTGATAAATGCAGAATGTATGAGTCAAGAAGACCATCCCCAGTTGCACCCACCACCTCAGATGCAGTGAGGTAATACAGTCTTCCTGCATCTCACCCCACTCAATCTAGTGAAGGACACGCAACTGCTGAAGTCACGCTGGTGAGTCACTTCCTGGGAAGTGACCTGGAGAACAATCTCCCACTCTACTTTGTTAGCCTTGCAGGACTTGGCTTAGGGCACCACCTGGTGACATCCCTAGGAAAGGCTCTTCTGCTCACTCCACCTCCTTCCCCAGGCTGCCTTCAAGATGGGAACTTCATGAAACCAGGTCCTCAAAAAAAAAAATTCCAGTTCCCCCCAAATAGCAGAATTAACCCTTTTCTACATCGCCCCTTCATGCCTCTATCTCTCCTATACAGCCTTGGCCCTGAGCATCCTCTTGAAGGAAAATATCATCCTTAATCTTTTTAGATGCCTGCTTATGAGATGACCTTAAGGAACCCAGCTATTTAGCGTTACCCTGTGTTTTGGAACCAGAGTCACTCCCCAAAGCCTCCAAAGTTTATGGAGGGAGACTTGTGTTTCCCATTGTTACTGTTAGATATGCATTCTTTCTTCTGCAGGACTCAGAACTCTTGTTTGACATTCTGGGTTTTACATACTATTCATGTTGCTTCTTTTACATGTTGTGTACCCCAGAGAACAGCACCCTAAACTCTTTGCCCCCAAAATACCACCTATCAAAAGGTGTATATGTTGTGCTCTTTACAGAAGATCTAGAGTCCAAATGGAGAGATCAGGTAGGGCAAATGCAGCTCAACATTAGATAACCCCGTTCAACACCCAACAAGGTGGGGTGGGGGCAAGGTTAACAGAATGTCATTTACAAACTTAACCCTGTAGTGGGAAGATGGCCTCCAAGGAGCTCAGGTCAGATCTGAGTTTAGAGTACTATGTGGACAGGCAGACCCAGGCCCCATGAAATTTACACTCTAGAGAGGGAGATGGGAAATAACCAACTGAACAAGTAAAGAGATGGCTTCTATAATATTAAGAAAACAGAATGAAATAAATGAGAGAGGAGTGACTAACAGGGACGAAGACAGGCACCTGTATAAAATGACATCTTTTAGAAGGGATGACTTCTCTAAGAAGGTGACGTGAGTCAACATTCAAGTGGTGAGAGGAAGACAGAGAGGGAAAAGAGTGAACAGATGGGTAAGCAATCAAGAGAAATGGTCCTTCACCTTTGGGGTGAGGCACCAAATGAGACCACTGTAGCAAGCTAACCAATGTTTTTAAAAGACAGGAATGTCCCATATTTTTGAATGGATCAGAGAGTTGGTATATATATACCCAATGGAATATTACTCAGCAATTAAAAATGGCCAAGTTGAGGCATGTGTGATAACATGGATGGATCTAGAAGGAATCATGCTAACAGAAATAAGCCAGAAAGAAAGAGAGAAATACAGGATGATCTCACCTATAAAGCAGGACATAGGGAAAACAAACAAACAAATGGACAAGGAAGATCTAAAACTAATGCCAACAGAACTGAAGCATAGAGCAAGAGGAGAGAGGGGTAAAATTGGGGGAGGGAAGGGCACAAGAGATTAAGATGATGGTTCATGGGGACAAGATAATGGGAAAACCCTGGGGAATACAATGATATAGAACATAGATATGTAATCAAATAAAAATAAAAATGAAAAAAACACAGGGATATCAACATACAGGTTCAACTGTGTGTAGGATGGAGGGGGGTACACTGAATTGATCATACTTATGAATTTCATTTTGCAAGAGTTTTTCTTTAACTTCCATTTTGATTTTGGAGGAAATCAAGGAAAGAACTGAGATTGCTCATATGTCAGGTGATGGACTTCACGCAGACAGGCTTGTCTGACCAGGGCACTCCGAGTAATTTTTTCTAATCCTCATTTTTTCAAAATTATGAATGTAATGCACTGTACACCACAGAAGCTATGTACATAGCCTCTGAGGTCACACTGTCTGGAATGAACCCTCCCTCTGTCACTAGCTGTGTAGCTGTGGGCAAGTTACTTAAGGTCTCTGTGCCTTAGTTTACTCATCTGTATAAGAGAACTAAAACAGTACCTCCACCAGGGGATGGTTGTGAGGATGCGTGAGGAATCCAGTCCATGCATGTGCTCAGAACCACATCTACCACGTGGTAACATAATGGTTGGTACCGCAGTTTCATGTTTGTTAATGAGAATCTGAAAATACAGAAAAGTGGAGGAAAAATTAATCAGTTAACCCTCAGAGCCTTTTCCACCTAAAACAAAAACCATTGAGATTTTTCTTCAGTGCTTTTGTCATAAAATACAGGTACTGTCTAGTTCCTCCTAAATTAAAAATGCCTTTCCCAACCTTCCCTTACTCCATAACCTGCCCTTGAAATCTCTGACCCCAGAAGCCTAGCAAAGGTTCAAAGACCATTCCTATGAACATGAAGGAAAAGCCAGAAAATGGACTTTTGCTTCAAAGCGTCACTTATCTGGTCTGTGGTGCAGTGTCAGTTCCATCAGTAATTGGCATGACAGCTTGTTCCATCAAATGTCAACAGAGATAAGACTGTTGATTTGATCCTATCACAGCACAGTGGCTCCATGTGTCAGAGATGTGACACCATCACATGTGACAGGCCCAGGGCCCTCTCAGCCACACTTGGGACAGTCCCAAGGCACCTTCGTGACCCAAATATAGGCAGAGAATGCCCGTCCCTGATTACAAACCCTTCTGCTAGGCCTGCAGCTCTGACCATGAACCGCTTCTTCAAAGGTAAAGCACACACTTTAGGAGGGTGTGCTTATGAAAATCACCTGATGAGACTGCAGCTCTGACTGGATTCGATTCTCTCAAAGTCCAATTGACTAGATCCAGAGATATCCCGGAATATGCATTTTTGTACAAGCTGCAGCAGATTTGATGGTGGTCTGGAGCCCACGCCTGGAGACATACTATGTGTAAGGACACTAATTCTCTTTGCAGCTCACTGGCTTCTACAGACGCAAAGATCCAAGTTAGGCACAGTGATTGCAACTGGGAGAGAGAGAAAGACAGCCCCATCTCCTTCCCAGAGTTTCACACATAGCCCTCAACATTGGAGCTTAAGATCTGCCTTCCACCCCAGCACAAGCGGCACCACTCACTGCTCTTAAAGTTGCAAAGTGTCAGTCACATCACATGCCAATGATAATGGAAATGTGTTGTCGGAAGTCAAACCTGAATGTTGCAGCTCATCAGCTGTGTGACTTCAGGCAAGTGCCTTCCCTCTTGTGCCTCAATTTATCTGTGAAAAATAAGAATGAAGTCAACCTCTCAGAGCCACTTTGGCTATTCATTTACAGGAACACACTTAGAGCAGAGTCTCCTGCATGGTCAATACTCATTTTAATTACCCAATGACAGTTGAATACCAATACATGCCAGGCCTGTGCTAGCTTCTGGAGCACAAAAATGGGCTGCAATGCATCCTCTCAGGGCTTGCTGAGGTGGGCAATAAGACAGAAGAAAAACCAAAGGTAGTGTCCCAGAATGTCGAGTCTCCTCTTCCTCAAAGGGTAATTTGCTGCCCCTCTAGAAGTTGGGGCATGGCCCACCAAGACCCAATTGGGGCTGGCCCTGGAAAGACATGGTCATAGTTTAGCTGGTTGTCCCAAGTAAAGGCTTCAGTCTTCAGCATAGCTCAGATCCACTGCATGAGCTAGGGGGTGAGGACCTGATCTGCACACAAAGCCCTTATGCTAATATACATCAAAGACCACTGGTGGGTTTATGCCCTCATAAACCTAGTTCTTGAAATTTCCTTTTAGGAAGTGAGCTTAAAAAGAGAAAAATTTAACATACAAAAGATGCTAAATTGAAAGCTATAAAAAATTACATGTTGGTTAACCCAGATTTCACTTCTAGAAACCTATCCTGAGGAAATCATAAGTCAGATGGTGTGGTACAGAGACTTCACCACAGTGTTCCCAGCAAGAAGTGTTAGTCACCAAAGGAGAGGAATTGGCCAGAGATCATTACATAATCGTTCTGACACACACCCCTGCATGCTATTAACCCTTCAGTTGCCAGATGGTGGAAGGCTGGCAGGTGTGCCCAGACTAGCCTGGACCTGACTGACTATGAACTGCACCAGTGTTTATCCTCTCATTTACAAAGCTAAGAATTCAAAGAGGGCTCAGGGTTATGCAGTCATTAAAAATGATTGTGGTTACATGTACATATGTACTTGTTAAGACTCACCAAACTGCACTTAAGATCCATGGATCTTACTGTATGTAATTATATCATGCTTCTTTTAATTGCTGTGATACAGAGCATTGATTAAAAGCTTGTGTTCTGAATGCTAATGGATCTGGGTTGGAAATATTAGCCCCACCAACTTCCAGATAAGTTGTTAGGCCTTTCTGAGCCCTACGTCCTCTCTGTAAAGTGAGGATAATGATAATTCCTATGTCATAGTACTATGAGGATTAAGCAAGATGATTAATAGAAACTATAATAACACAATGCTCAACACTTAGGAAGTGTCAATTCATGTTAACCATCATTGTTAACACATATGACATAATATGTATTTCATAAGACAGGTATCATTTCTATTGCATGCCCACTACCATATACATAAACATATCCTATGTATACCATATACACATGTGAAATATAAATGCTAAATACAAAATTATATCCGTGGCATGTTTAAAAACACATTTTAAAAAATATTTAATGCCGTGGTTCGGCCGGGCAAGAAAGACCTCTGAGTGTGGGCTTCAGGCAGACAAGAGAAACTCAGGCAGGCGAATGATCACAGACACGAATTCAGTGAGTGAGGAATCTGCTGGCTTTATTGTAGGCTTGGAAGCCACTTTTTATATTGTTTAAACGAGCTATTTTAACATTCTATTAGGAAGGGCTCCTTGTGAGTAGTGGGTGCATTATCTTATTTAGAGGCATAAATGACCGTGTGAGTGCAATTATCATTGAGCGCGTGAGGACCATATCGTGAAAGACAGAAATCAATATCTTAACAGAAAATAGATTATCATTATATACTACTAAACATTCCTAAGCAATCATTTTTAGTGAATCAGGATAATCAAAGTTGGTTTTAAGTCACCCAAGGTTATTCCTTGGTTGTAAAGCTTATCTGGTTCTCCCAGTTTTCCCTGCCTCGGGCTCATTCTAGTATCTTAGTGACTCTCCACAGAGAATCTAATTGAAATATAGAATCTGACGGCGGGGCTCCTATATTTTCTTAATAAAGATGCAGTTCATGACTTCAGCACTCCCACACTTGGGGTCCGAGAGCTACGCCCCCTAGGGGGTCCCCAGAAGATTCTGGTCAGCTCCCAATCTGTTCCTCCTGTGGGGGGCCGAGAGCTCAACTTGCAAAGATTTATATTACAAGTTTCTCATCTCTAAGATGGGCTCCCACAATTTAAGCAATGCATGAAACATAGAGATGAAGTGATGTCACTAAGACAGTAATGTAGGTTGTTCCTGACTTTGCTCCTTCTCATGAGAGAACTAACAACTATTTGTAGACATAACACGCCTTGAAAATCCTGGAATATGGGGGTGAGGTCGACGCATCCCTCCGCAGCACAGTGACCCAGACAGACAACCCTTCCCACACATGATAAAGGGGAGCAGCTACATCCTAACCTCATTGTCCCTCCCCAGGCCAGCACAGCACCAAGAGGTCTCCTCTGAGCCTTCAGTTCCTCTAGTGGGAAGGCAGTCCAGGGTGGACATCCTGCTTCCCCAACCTTGCGGGTAACACCTTGGGAGTCCCCTCTCTAACCATGCTTCAGGCAGGTTGCAGAGGCATCTGTGGAGCCTAACCACAGGCAATCAAGTTGTAATGGAGACGCAGGAAAAGCCTGCAGCAACCAACACGTAGGTTTGGTGGACCAAGTTCCTAGTGGCAGCCCCCATACTGTAGCACATGCTATGACTTTGCTCATCTGCCAACCAGTGAGTGGAGTGGCTCATCCTCCCCCAAGAACTCAGTGGGCTACATTTGAAACCTTACATTGGAAACCCTACATTTGAAACCTGGCTGATTTGAAACCTTAGCCCTGGAGCCTGGTCTGCCTCTACACAAAGCAGGGGAGCTAATTGCTAGAGCTGTCCAATGCTGAATACAGCCTCCAAGTTCGCTAACCAGGAAACCTAATCAGAGCCTTATCAGAGCCTTGGTAATCTCAGTAACCCACTCTGTATCCCCAATCACAGTGGCACTTGAGTAGAAAGCCCAGCCCCTGGGGGAGGTTTGGGTTGCTTAGCACACTGGTTTGTCTGAGTTGAATCCCAAAGAGCCTTTCTGATCTGAGTCCTGTTCTGCAGCCCCAACCAGGCAGGGAAACTAATTTATAGCCCTACCCATAACTGAATACAGACGCCACCCAAAAAAACCCAGGAAATCTAACCAGGAATCTGTGCAGCCATCCTGCAACTCTGGTTATAGAAGATCTTGAGTGAAGAACTTGCCCAGTGACCCTACTCATCTGAGCTCAGTTGGAAATCCATCAGGCCAGGGAACTTGGTGTAGTTCTACCTAATTTGATTGCCAAAAACTGGTCTTGCCAGCCTTCAGGCTATGGCTGGGGTGCAGTAGGGGCAGGGCCTGGGTGAAAAACAAAATCATTGCCCTGTCCATTGCTGAATACAGTTTTGTGCTTCCACCAACCCCTGTAGTATCCCCCACACACACCCCCAGGACCCTAACCAGAGCAGAAGGGAAGCTGCACAGCTTGTCCCTCAGTCTTGCTGGCATAGCATTGCAGGGTGAGTCACTGAGAACAGAGAGCACAGGCCATGATTTTCCCATTTGCAGAGCGAAGCCAGTGACCCCATCTGGCCAGGAATTTAGGGCACACTCTTTCCGTATTTCCTAACGAGCCACCATGGCAGGTATTGGGTCTACTGCTATTGCTCTGCCAGGGCAGGGAAACTTAAACCACTTGGCTTAGTCCCCAGTCCCACCAGTCTAGGCACCTGACCAGAGAACCCGAACAAATGTGGAATCCATCCTACAGCCTCGCTTGGGCAGGGGACCAAGACCAGGCCCACCCAACTCCTTCCAGTCAGCAGTGCACCATTCTCCTCAACCCCAAAACTCAGTCAGTGGTCTTGCCCCAAAACAGAGCACAAACCCCATGTGCCCAAGGACAGAGCCAGTTGAACATTTATAGAACTCATTTATATGAAAAATACATAGTCAAAGGTGGATTCTTTAACATTGTCATGGTGTGTGATTCATTTGCAACTTGTTCAAACATTAGAAATAACTATAAAATAATCGATTATTGGACATAAAATAACTTATCTACAAAATATTTTTTAAATGAAACTTTTATGACCTAAAATATGGGGAGGAGAGAAGTGAAAATGGAAAGTTTAGAAATGCCAGACCTGCTCAAATTGTTCCCCCAAATTGAAGAGTGGGGATACTTCCGAACCCTTATTTTCAAGACCAGCATTGCCTGAATACCAAAGTTAGAAGAGGAAGTTACCAGCAAATAAAAGCCATAGGTCAATATCTCTGATAGTAAATATGAAAATTATCAATAAAATATTAATAAGTTGAATGCAGTAGCACATTAAAAGGATCACTCACCACCAAGTGGGGTATATTCCTGAGGTACAAAGGCATTTCAAAACATATATAAACTAATACATATACAATATGACATTAGCAAAATGAAAGAAAAATTATATGATCATCTCAATAAATGCAGAAAAAGCACTTAACAAAATTCAGTATCCATTCATGATAAAAACTTTTAACAAATTAAGTAAGGACATAATGTATTTCAACAAAATAAAAGTCACATAAGATAAACCTACAGCTAACGCCATACTTACCAGTGAAAGTATGAAGACCTTTCCTCTAAACATCAGGAATAAGACAAGGATGACCATTCTTACCACTTTTAGTCAACATAGACAGCAATCAGCAAGAAAAGAAATGAGGCATCAGAATTGAAAGGAAGACGTAAAACTGTCTCCGTTTGTAGATGGCAATTTTATAAAGAGAAAATCCTAAAGATTCCATCAAAAACTATTAGATCTGATCAGTGAATTTAGTAGTTGCAAGGTAGAAGAGTAACATACAAAAGTAAGTAATATTTCTATTCATTAATGATGAGGTATCTGGAAAGGAAATAAAACAATTTCATTTACATTACCATCAAAACCAAGAAAACACTTTGGAATAAATGGAACCAAAAAAGTAAAAGCTCTCTATACTAAAAACTACAAGATGCTAATGAAAGAAACGGAAACAAATACAAATAAATGGAAAGATAGTCTGTATTCATGGAGTGACACAAGTTTAGGATAACAGAGAAAGATATTATGTGTTATTTTTTATTTTAAAAATGAAATAGTTGCAAAATTCCAAGAAATTTTCCCAATGCTAGGGTTTGTTAGTATAGCTTATCCCAAGGTACTTAGAAAGGGAGAAAAACCACAAAATGGGTTATTTAAGGAGCCAGCTATAAAGGACTGGGGTATACAAAATCTAGACTGATTGTTTGAGCAGACACTGGACATAAGAACTCCAAATAAATGATGAGTTTCTGAGTGAATGAGCAGAATTCTTAAGAAGCTCAACAAATCCCACACAGGATATACATCAAGAAAGTCATACTTAGGTACACTGTCACCCAGCAAGTGACAAACACATGCAGAAAAACTTGAAAGATACCTGGGGACAAGAGAAGGACATACAAGGAATCCAAATAGGGAAAGAAGTAAAATTCACTGTTTGAAGACATAAATTTCTACATAATTTATGTAGAAAACCCTAAAAACGCTACAGAAAAACTAATGAAAATAATAAACTAATTCAGTGAGGTAGCCAGTTACAAAATCAACACACAAAAATCAGTCACCTTCTTATATGCAAAAAATCAATCTGAAGAAGAAGAAATTAAGAAAACTACTCCATTTAGAATTGTAACAATGAAAACTAAATACCTGGAAATAAACTAACAAAAGATATGAAAAAGACCTATAAAACATTGTTAAAGGAAGTAGAAGAAGACACAAAGAAATGGAAAGACATCCCCTGCTCATGAATTGGAAGAATCAACATTATCAAAATGACCATCCTACCAAAAGCAATCTACAGATTCGATGCAATTCCAATAGAAATTCCAATGATGTTCTTTAAAAAAAAATAGAATAAACACTATTGAAATTCATATGGAATAATAAAAAAAAAACTCAAATAGCCAAAGCTCCTGACCAAACTGAGAGAGAATAGAGGGATTGTACTTCTAGACTTTATACTACAAAGCCATAATAATTAAGACAGCATGGTACTGGAATAAAAGCAGACACACAGACCAATGGAACAGAATTGAAAGTTCAGAAATAAAACCACACATGTATGATTAACTAATCTACAACAAAGGGTGAAAAACATACAATGGAACAAGGATAGTCCCTTCAACAAATGGTGCTGGGAAAACTGGACTGCTATATGCAAAAGAATGGATCTAGACTATTCCCTCACACCATGTACATAAACCAACTCAAAATGGATAAAAGACTTGAAGGAAAGACCTGAAATCATAAAATAGACAGAAGAAAATATGAGCAAAACACTCCAAGACTTAGATTTCAGAAACCTCTTTCAGGACACATCTAAAAAATGAAGGTAAACATAAACAGCTGGGGCTACATCAAATTAAAAAGTTTTTTATGCAAAAGAGACAATAACCAAACCAAAAAGGAAACCAACAAAATTTACTCTTCATATAAGTGACAGGGTCTGATAACAAAGATCCACAAAGAATTCACTCAACTTAACAAAAGCAAAGCAAAAAGTTCAGTCAAAAAATGGGGAGAACTAAAAAGACACTTCTCCAAAGAAGAAATACAAATGGTCAATAGGCACATGAAAAAAATGCTCAATATCACTAGTAATCATGAAAATGAAAATCAAAATGACAATGAGATACCATCTTACATTCGTACAAATGGCCCACTTTTATGCTGGTCCAACCGCTATGGAAAACTGTGTGTAGGATCCTCAAACTACTGAAAATGGAACTACCATTCAATTCAGCAATATCACTTCTGGGAATCTACCCACATGATACAAGCTCAAATGGGCACCTATATTCGGATGTTTATTGCAGCACTATTTACAATATGCAGGATATGGAAACAACCCAAATGCCCCAAAACAGACAAATGGATCAGAAAGTTGTGGTATATGTACACAATGGAATATTACTCATCAAGACAAATTTGATGCATTTGTGATAACATGGATGCACCTAGAAAAAAATCATGCTAGCAGAAATAAGCCAGAAAGATAAAGAGAAGTAGTGGATGATCTCATCTATAAAGAGGCTATAGGAAAACAAACAGACAAAAGGACAAGGAAAATCTAAAACAGCAGAACTGAAGCATAGAGCAAGAGAGGAGGAAGGGGTTAAAGTTGGGGGACAGATGGGCACAAGAGTTTAAGATGATGGCTCACAGATGACAACGTGGTAGAAGAACCTCGGGGTGGACAACGATGTAAAATATATGTATGTGTGCAATCAATTTTAGAAAATAAAATTAATTTTTTAAAAAAGAAAAGATGCCTGGGGAGAAAATCTTCAATGGGAGAATAAGACAAAAGGTTCACATTTAGATATAGGCAAAATTGTACTCCCCCAAATTAACATATCAAAGTTCTGATGCCCAGAACCTCAGTGTGTGTATACATATGTAACATATATAATACATATATTATATAATTATAAATACATATTATATATGTATTATATATAAACACGAAAGTCCACTTTATATATTATATATTTTATATGTATTTATGATTTATATATGTATTATATCCATATATACATATAATACATATATAAATGATAAATACATAAATATATAATATATGAATACATAAATACATAAACAAATATATAAATCACAAATATAAATGAATATATTTATATAATATATATTAAAAATTATATATCATATATAAATATTTTATATATTTTTATATATACATAAAAGATTTATATATATATAAGAGACTTTAGTGTTTGAAGAGCTTTAGATTTACCAAAAAACAAAACTGAAAACAAAGTACAGAGTTCCATGTATCCCACACCTCGTTTCCCTGATGATGATATGAGAACAATATTTGGTTGCAATTAATGACCAATATTAATATGTTTTCATTAAATTAAGAGTGTACTTTAGTCACATCCCCCTAGTCTTAACCTAACATCCTTCTTCTGTCCCAGGACCCCATTCAGGAAAGCCTATTACATTCGTTGTCAGGACAGATTACGTTTCGCCATCATATCTCCTTTGGCTCTTCTTGACTATCACAGTTTCTCACACTTCCCTTGCATTTGACAATCTTTACAGTTTTAAGGAGTACTGGTCAGATATTTTGTAGAATGCCTCTCTATGGAATTTGTTTGATGTCTGATATTACCAGGTCTATAGATTTGGGGGAGAAAGACCGCACAGAAGCACAATTCCAGTCACATCACATGGAGAGTAGATTCCACCAACATGATTCAGTCCATTGATATTAACCTTGGTTACCTGGCAGAGTCAGTGTTCACCAGGTTCAGCAACTGCCAAGTTACTCTTTCTTTCCCGCTTCTATACTGTCCCCTTCAGAAGGAAATCACTGTATGCTGCTTACATTTACAGACTGGGGAGCAATATGTACCCCTGTGTTGAGGATGGAGTATGTACTAAAATCATTTAGAATTCTACATGGGAGATTCATCTCTTCTCCTAGTTGATTTTTTAAATTTTTCTTTAGAGTTTATCACTGTTATCAGCCAGAGTTAAGTTATCGCATAATTATGAAAACTGGATCTTCCCATACCTAACATTTGCTGGAATGTTAATAGAAAATCTTGAAAGATGCCTAGTACTATATACTAAAACATACACAAAGATGCAAAACATCATTTGTGTATCTTATTTCATTTAATCCTTGTAATCGCTTTATGCAATGCATACTTTACACCCATTTCATAGACAAAGAAACAGACTCAAAGAGTCACCCTGCTTGTGAACTCTAGCATATGACGGTGCTTGCCTTACACCACACTCTAAAGCTTGTGGAGAATTTTCGCAGTCTTTGTAGAGGTTTCATGCTGCTAGCTGAGCCGTCTTTGAATTGTCCCCACATGCCCCTCAGACTATCTCTGAGGTTCCTTACCCTCCCCTCCCTGCTGGCCTTCATTTCATAGTTTTTTTGTTTGTGTGTGTGTTTGATTTTTGTTTCTTTATCTTGAACTTTATGCTGATATTTTTCAGTGCATGTTGATTCATAGCATTTTAGTATTTTATGACGGGTTCATCATTCATCTTTTTTATTTTTTATTTATTATATCCATTTATCTTACATAGAGTGTACTCTGAATTTCTCCTACCATGTTAACTGTGAAACGTTTCAAAGTAAAGGGGCACTGACCTCAGCTTGCCTCCCATTCCATCTTCATGGTTCCCCATAGGTGCCTGAAGCCTCAGACCAGAGAGCGAGACCCTGGCTACCACAGAAAGCCCAGGGTAGGAGGGAGTCATGACCCCAACCTCTGCTCTCATGGAAAGTGCCCACCAAAAGACAAAAACAGCACCTCACACCTAAGAAGACCTGAGAGATCTAGAAGCCGGTTTCACACTCAGAACAAAAGCCCCCACCCAGATGTTAAAAAGTGAGAGAAGGCGTAGAAGATGCAAAAGCCTCTACGGTTGGAAAAAAAACACCAAACAAGGCAATTTCTGGACTGGGTGTTAGCGCCCCTGCTCCCACAATAGCACCTGGAGGAGGGATCAGGGGTATCATCAGTGGCACGATTCAGTCAACTTAGAATCATACCTTTCAATGCTCATTTTTTCCTCCTCATTCCCATTCCCAGGGCCACAGTGGGATAAATGTGCACTGGGACAGAATGGCATTTGATTTTTACAGAAGCCCTGGAGGGGTGACAAGACAAGGGTTTCCATCCTCTATCATAGAAGTTGAGGTTTAGAGATGTAAAATGATTAGCAAAAACAGTAATGAGTCAGCACTTTGTCTGACCCTGCCTCAGGCTGTAGGCATAGATGGAGCCTTTGTCATCACTAAAGTATCAAATAGAGGTCCCTGACCATAGTGGACAACACACAAAGATGCAGATGAAAACTATGGGTCAAAACAGTATTCCCTCAAGTCGGAGTCATTCAGGAAGACTGGCACAGCTAATGTTCAATTGAGGAGAGTTTTCTGTAATAGGTGTGGGATATTCTGCAGAAGAAGGGAAGTAGGGAAGAGGAGGACATGCATCTCCTCTCTCTGACTGCCATCTCATCAAGCCCTGTGCCAGGTGTGAGGACCCCTACAGAAACCACATAGTGGCCAGTGGGAACCCACGTGGACCAAGCTCTGCCGGAGCAGCAGAAGTGGGCAGGAGTTCCAGGAACGGAAACAACAAACATCATTATTCTGTTCCCGTTCAGACTGGTCTCTGAGGGTTGCCAGCACCGGGCCTACCTCACACACACAGTGGGGCCACCTTCGTGTTTGTTGGCCTGAATGAGGTGTTCCCGTAAGGACCGAAGCACAGAGAGGTGAGGTCAATATCCTAAGATCACACAGCTGTAAGTGGCAGAAGTGAGATTCAACCCAGGTTAATCAAGTGATAAATGACACAGCACTTAAGCCCCAGTGCTTTCCCCTCCACCCTACACTCTCTCGCCTCTTGGGTCAGCATCAGGTCATTTTCTCATCCTATTCCTGGTAACCTCCAGAAGCAATGTCTGCTTGACAGTGGCTCTTAGGAAGTTTTTGTTGACCAAAGAGCCTCAGTGGTCTGCCCCAAAACCAACCCAGGGAGTTTCCTTGCAAAACCACATGTCATAGTGGGCAGGAAGTTGAAGGATGGGGTCTGAAGTCTTGAGGAGCAAGGAGGAAGGGGCCCTGGATACTGATCAGTGACCAAGGGTGAGAATTAGGATAAAGGGTGCAAAAACTGCTCTATTGATCCCATACAGTCCCTGAAACCTAGAACCCTCTTCCCATGGGCCCTACTCTTGGCCATACACATCCTGCACTTCTGGCCTTGTCCAGTTCTCCCACCTGTTTTCCCTCTCCTTGGAACACTCTTCCCTCCCCTCTTTCCCTGGTGACCCAATGCACCCCTCAGATTTCCATTCCAGCAGCATCTCCGCCTGGAAGCTTTCTTGGGCCTTTCTCAGTAAGCCCCAGTTATGGTCTCTTGTAGCATTCACCAGAGGTGCAATTTTATATTTTTTTAGGGTGATCGCTTGTTTAAAATCTGTGTCCCCTTCTAATCTGAAAGTTCCAGAAGAGCTCTATTTTGCTCTTTTGAATCTTATATTAAGTCGTTATGTGCTTAATCAATGTAAGTTGACTAAATGGGAGCTGACAACTGATCATCCTGCCTTCCTGGTGATATGGAAAGTGGATCCCATGTTCTAATTCCTGGATTCCTTTGTGGACACGATGAAGGTAAGGATTTGGAGTTGGAGTGGTTAAGATGAATTATCATGGTTGAATCCTCAACGCAATCACATTTAGACTTTGGGGAATTAATTTTTGTTGTTGTTATGTAAAGGAGACAGGGAGATTCAACACATAGAGGGAGAAGAAAGCAAATTAAAGATGGGAGCAGAGACTAGAGAGATGTGGCCACAAGCCGAGGAATCCAGCAACCACCAGAAGCTGGAAGAAACAAGAAAGGACTCTCCCCTAGAGCCTCCATTTGGAGTACGGCCCTGCCAGTATCTTGATTTCAGCCTAGGGAAACTGATTTCAGACTCCTGGCCTCTAGGACAATGAGAGAAAAACATTTACTTTGTTTTAAGCCACCAATTTTGTGGTCATTTATTACAGCAGCCCCAAGAAACTAACACTCCTGCAACCTTAAACTTCCTTCTCACTCTGACCCCCAATCCTGCTCCTATCAAGCTTCTCCAGGATCATACTCTTCAGATTGGGGGGAAAGGGAAGAATCACAAAAGGGAAAAAGGAAAGGGCAAATCAAGAAGAAAACAGGAGAAGTTGAGGGTCACAGACTAGAATATGAGTGAATGTGCGTGTATGTGTGTGTGTTTGTGTGAATATGTGTATGTGTATCTTGTCTGATGCTAGAAGCAGGGCCAAAATTGGACGAAGACAAGCCCCACCACACACTTCCCCAACTCCTGCTTCAATGATTATTCTCAAGGGGAAATATAAGAGACAAGTTTTAAAGTCCTATGTCTGTTACAAGCCATGCTCCTCAAGGGGGAACAACATATACCCAGGCTAGTCTCACACACTGACCTCCAGCCCCACACTGACCTTGCCATTCCCAAATACACCAGGCCTGATGCCACCTCAGGGATTTTGCACTTGCTCTTCATGCGCAGAGCCACATGACTCATTCCCTACCTCCTTCATTCAAATGTCACGTACTGGTCACCCTACTTAAAACCACCCTTTACATCATTCCCTGAACCCCAACCTCACTTTATTATTCCCTTTATCACTATTTAACATATTACAGATCGATCTAATCTCTTGATTGCCTGTCTCTGCCTCCTCTCACTAGCATGAGCACTTCATGAGGCAGGGGCTTGGGTTACTTTATCTGCCTAGAATGAAGCCCAATACATGGTAGGGCGTCAATAATTATTTGATGAATGAAAAAAGATCCTCAGGGCATCTCTCTTCTGGGGAAATAGAGGACCTGGGAAGAAGTCTTTAGGGGAAACAGCTGGGAACATGATGACAAAGTTTTGGCTTCCAAAGTTGTCAGCCCAGGGACCACATGGGTTTCCTCTGTATCTTGAGAAGAGGGACCAGAGAAGGAGAGAGGGCCAGTTAGTGAGGGCAAGAAAGAGCCTGGCTGCCGGTCACCAGAGAGTCCAGCAGGACCCTCCCCTCATCAAAGTCAACCAGATGTTATCTGGTGACAGAGTCTGGAAGAACAAGGAGAGAAGAGCATCAAGTTCATGCATCATATCTTACTTGTTCTTACATCCCAAAAGGTCAGATGGCCACGGAATGAATCTGAGGGCGAGGTGTGAACCTGCCATTATCTGAAAGAGCTCTTCCTCTCTGACTTTCGTTTTCTTATAAATTATAAGAACTTCCACTCCACCCCAGGACTGCAGAGCTTCTCTCTTTGCTGCCCCCCTCCCACCTACCCACTGGGCACATGCACACACACCATTCACTATCCCTGGCACAGCTCTAGGTACCACTCCCAGTACTGGTTAATTCAGCAAAAGATGAAAGTCTGCATTTCCAACATGTCCTGGGGAAAGCGCGAGAACAGAAGCAAGGGGAAGGTGAGCTGACCACCATACAAAGATGCTAGGATCCCATAAGGTCACTGAACTCTGAAGCCAAGAGGGACAGAGGCTTCAGCTTGTGAGTCGAGATATGCTTGTCCTGGAAGTGAACAGAAAGACCCAGCTCATAAAATAAAAATAATGATGATAGTACTAATACCCTACAGTGTATGGTACTTAGAGTTTACAAAACAGTTTCTAAGTTGGTCTTTCTGGTATCACAACAAAGTATTTGGATGGTGTAAATGCCCTGGGAGTTACCAGCCATAGCTGACTAATTTTTGTACCTCACAGTGCCTACTCAAGAGTACTTAGTAAGTACTTGCTTACATCAACCCTCTCAACAACCCCAACTGGTTGGGAGAAGAGGTCGCACCTTCATTTTACAGCTAAGAATCTGAGACCTGGGGAATTTGAAGCCAAAATCTCAAAAGACAAAAAGCCAGCGGTTTAACCCCAGCCTTAGGTTTTCTCATGGAGGGCTCTTGCTGCTATTGGAGGTGTGGTAAAAAAAAAAAAAAATTGTGTGTGTGTGTGTGTGTGTGTGTGTGTATAGTTAGATTCTTGTAGCTAAACAGCATAATTTAAGGGTATGCAAGCAACTTCTCTGTCACAGAGAGACGATAAGGATTTGTCTTTAGGTTAGAGGTGCTCTCTTCCTGGACAACAGAACAGAAACCTAAAGCCTAAAGTTCTTAGCCTCCAAGAAAGCACAGGCCCATCATTTTGGACAAAGCTCTGGACATCAGTGGTGAATCCAAAGCAGGTACCTCAGACGGAGGTGTGACAGGTTTTGTCTAGCAATGTCCACTGAGCACCTCATAGCAGAATCATGGCCTTGAAAAGTCAGAAAAATCTTTTCCCTGCACCCAAGTTTAGCTCATTCTGTTCCACACCTGAGAGATCATTCTTCTGTGGTGGCCCTCAAAGAAGACTAAAAGCTCAGGGTCTCTTTCCTGCCAAGGAGGAATGGCTTAAGGCCTGAATTGAACCTGACATGCCACTGACCGGCCACAACCACTATCCCACCTGCAGAGTTAATCTAAGACTGAGGCAGCCCAAGGAAACAGTGCAGTGGCTAGCCCCATGTGGGCCACAGGAGTCAGTCTGTACCTTCTGGTGGGACTAGGAATTTCCTTTGAAGGATATTAATATCTCTGCTGTGAGTCCTCTTTAAAAAAAGAAAAAGGAGAAGGATGAGGGGGGGGAGAAAGAGGAGGAAGAGGAGAAGAAGAAGTGGAGGAAGGAAGGCACTGTCCCTCTCTGGGGGGCAAGAGAGATGGGAAATCAGCCTACCTCTCCTTCCCCAGTGACTGCCAGAAGCTGAAGAAAGCTTGACAGAGGGGACTGACTGCACCAGGGGTAGTTGCAAGTGGCTCCCTTCTGAAGTAGCAGAGATGACCATTTGGGTGCTCCTGTGAGTCACATGCCTCACACAACATTCTGGAGTGCTGTGAGCCTGTGTTCATACTTGCTGCGAGCAGGTGCATCAAGAGACACTCAGAGGTGAGCAATGAGCCCCCAGGACATGTGGGCTTCCCTGGAAAACCCCAAATCTTATTTGAGAGTGGAAACCCAGGAGCAGATGGACTTCCTGCATTCGTGGGATGGGGGCCCAGCCTGCTGTTAATTTGATAATTAGAGGGAAATGACACCCCTGAAAGCTGGAGAAGTCAAAGTCATCAAGACTACAGGAGACGACAGCCATTTCTTGAAATGACAAAGGGTATATTTGTCTGTATTCTGTTCTTAACTTCTTGGATCTCAGGTTCACAAAGCGATGACAGTAGATGAGGGTCTCATCCTTTCTGACCAGATGATTTCGTAAACATCACTTTGGAGGGGAGGGGATCCAAGGACAGTCAAAGGTTCCAATCATCCACTGTGGACCTGGGTCAGCCCAACAGCCTGGAGGTAGCCAAGTGAGTGCAGTTGATAGGAAGAAGGGGCTGGCTCCTGGTCAGCTTCTCTCTGCTAAACATTTCTGCTAACCACACTCTCTCTCAAAACCTTCATCAGTTGTTAGAACACTTTTGTCTCTGGCCCTACAGAGCCCAGGAAGATTATACTTGCCCCAGGTCCAAGGGCACACAACTGACATGGTCAAGTGGGGCCAGAACAGGAGCTCCTATTCTGAGACCTCTGAGACCGGGCTCCTCTCAACAGCCTGCAAACCTTGGGAACTGACCAAAAATGGGGTCAGTGGCACAGGTTGCACTTGTCAGAAGGCACTCAGCCCCAGGTCTGCTGGGCCAAGGGTACTTACAGGGAAGGTCCCTCACCTGGAGTTCAGTGTTTCTTCCCTTTCCTCGGGACTGGAGGGCTAAGCACCCACACAACTTGGCAGGTCCACAAGTTTAGCTGCTATGAGGTGTCAGGCAAAGAGAAGAACTTCACTCAGAGGACCAGGGTTTTGATTCTGCCACTAACTATAGTCATCCTGGCTCATTATCTGCATACTCTGGTTTCCTTCTTCTATTTAAAATGCAAATAAACCATGTCCCTCTCCTGCCCTAAACCCTTTCGGGGTGCCTAGGACCCATTCAACTAAAATCCAGACAGCTCCCCATTCAAGCTGAAACAGAGACAACTGGAAAATTCAGTTGTTTGATGCCTTCTGAGCTCTCTGACCATCCTGAGTCATGAGAGAGCTGGGCAGATGGTAAAGAGCTTGCACATTCATGCAGTTCAGTCAGCAGCAGCAGCAGCAGCAGCGCTTCCTGGGTTAGGGCTGCCCCTGTGGCAGTCCTTCTGTCTTACATTCAGCTTTGACCCAGCCACAGCCAAGTGTCCCCAGGCAGTTTCCTTCTCTCTGTCCTCTCTCGATTGGTTCCTTCTGGGCCTCTCTGGAGCTCTGACGCAGTGATCACAAGGTCTGGAACTTCCCTAGTCCCCAGCCCAAGGATAGAAACTGCAAGCTGTGCCTGTTGCCACGCTAGAAGATGGACTTTCCGTCAGCTCACATGCCCACACTACCCCCCAGTGATGCCCACTGAGAAACATCCTCCTGAAGATGAAGATCAAATACAGTGAAATGAGACAATGGAACCATTCAGAACCAAATCTTGCCCCAAAATGTTTCTGTGTGTCCACGGGGACAAGATGTGAACCTGGCTCTACCCGCAGGTCCCCTTGGACCCCCACATTCTCTTTATTCATAACCCTCATCCCTGAGCTGCTCCCCTTCTGCGCCCCCTCCTCATACTCTTTCAACTCCCTAGACATTTGTCTCTCCCAAGAATTCTCCCCAGATCCAGAAGAGTGTGTTGACATGGTATAAGAGTCTGAGCTCTGGAGTCAAACGGACCTAGGCTGAAGTCTTAGTTTCACCACTGGCTAATTGACACAGACAAGTGATGACATCTCTGACCTTACTTCAGCTACAAAACACCGATTATGATGCCAATCTTGCAGGACAATGATGAGAGTTAAATGAGACAATGCTTACACATTAATCGGGGTAGATAATATTAGCTGTTATAACAAAAAATCCCCAAATCCCAGTAACTTAGATATGACTCCCCTCCTCACTCAAGCCACAGACTGATGTAACTGGGCATCTTTCCTACATGGCTGCCCTACAGGAAACAATTCAGGAACCCACACTCCTCTGTCCCCTTGGAACCCTCCACTGAGCCCTCCTTACCTGGTGGACAGAACAGCAGTGACAGTGTTAGAGGACAGATCGGGAAGTGTCACCCATCAATTCCACTTTACACTGTAAAACCCAGGTTGTACCCCACCCAGTTGCAAGGGAAGCTAGAAACTAGAGTGGCCCTGTGTACCCAGGAAAAGGAAGGGTTCGTTAAGCATCTAGCCAGTCTACCATGATTTAAGTATCTAGAACAGTGCCTGATACATAACAAGAACTCAATGGGCAAAAGGTTCTATTGTAATTAGTCTATTTTCTATCCCAGTGCTGGTATGAGTACCAGAAACCACAGACCCCTTCCAGTATTGACTTTTCAGAAGATGGAACATGAACCAAAACAAATACAAGAATTTCCTTCCAAACATAGGTATGTGATCATATATCTAACGTAACCCCTGCGTGCTTGCTCTGAGGCAGCAGGATACACTGGAATATACTAGGTTCTGATACTGTCTTTGCCCTGAGCAAAATATTAAACTATTGCAGATATGGTTGTTTTCTCATCTTAAAACAGGAAATTTGCTCAGTTTACAGGATTTGCTCACTTTACAGGATTCTTCAAAAGTGCCACATGCTCTCATCTCTAAGATTATTCTTCCCTCTCTCTGGAACACTCTCCTTCTTTTCTCTCCACCCAGCTACCTCCTACTTATCCCTCACATTCTCAGCTTAGATGTCACCTCTTCTAGGAAGTCTTCCCTATTCTCTACCCCAAGTGGAATGGAGTGCCTCCTCCCTGCATCCCCACATTAAGCCTACACCCCCTGTTCCAGAGCACAGACCACAGCATATTAAAATTTCTGCTCATTTTCTATTTCACTAGGTTGTCAATGTGGGGGGAGGAGCAGGTGGGGGGTAAGGGGAGAATCTTCATTTTGATCACCATTCTATCCCCACCTCAACACAGAATCTGGTTCACATGAGTATGAGTAAACATTTGTCATGGGAATGAATTAAGAATCCCAGTCCTCATTCAAAACTGTAATAGGGTAAGACTTTCACACTCTTACAACTCATTAAAAATATAAAGAAAAGGGCAAGTTCAGAAAGAAACAGCACAGCATCCTTCCTCCCCCTTAAAAAGTGTAGTGGAAACTAAGTCATTTCAGAAATCAGTCATGCCTGATTATGGAGTTATTATTCAGGAGTTATGCCTGAAATCTTTGACCAACACTTGAATATTGGATATTGACCAATATATTGATATTATACCTGGGTACTTTTGGCCACTCGGACTCTCTCAGGTGAGCAACAGAGAGTACAAAAACACCCTCACACCACACACACCCCGATTCTCTTCCTCTCAGCTGCCCTGAGGGTGTACACAAAAGCTGTCCCTTTAGCACCTGCCTAGCCATGTTGTCCTACTGGCCTGCTCATACCACGCTCTCTATGCATTGGGGCATGCCTGACCTTCACTGACCACCATCATAAAAGGAAGGGCTTTCTAGTCTGAGTGTCGCCCCACAGGCACAGGGTGGGGCTCCCCCCACCCCCATACACACACACTCTGCAGCAGGTGTCACATGCCACGGTGAAAGCGACAGTTTATCTCCCCTGCTGTCATACCTTGGGTGCACCTGGAGCAAAATCTGG
>PVHY01009706.1:37628-55190 GCA_004024945.1 Uropsilus gracilis
CCCCCTCCCTCCCTCCCTCCCTCTCTCCCTCTCTCCCCCCCTCTCTCTCTCTCTCTCTCTCTCTCTCTCTCTCTCTCTCTCTGCAAGTGAACTGGGAGAGGACATGGGCACCGGTCCAAAAATATTAAGCCAGGGAGAAGCCTGCCAGTCAGAGCCCTTCACTAAGGCAGCACCAAGACTCACATACCCCAGCACCCCAAGACAGCCCTTCCCCCAAGGCAGAGCGCCAAGGCCACAGCTCTAACCCCAACCCTACTCAGCTGGTAAAACCAACTTCGACAGTCTCAGCTCATCTTCTGCACCCAAAAACGTGAGGTTACTTCTTGTCATCTGCACTGCAACACATCAAACACACACACACATACTCGCTGCCCTGATGGCTTTCGTGGGACCACACTGGGGGCCCATTAGGACGGGGTGGGGGAGGAGTGCCCGTTGCCCCGCACCCGGCCCGGAACAGGCACGTTTGCCCTGCTCTGACACTGCTCCCCACCAGCAGGGGTACTGGCGCTAGGTTGCAGGCAGCCCGACACACATCCGCTCCCGACTCGGGAGCCTGGGGGCAGGGATGTGGAGGCCTCGCCCCCTGACGTCAACCGCCCGCGGACCGGGCGGGCGGCGGGACCTCTCAGTCTCAGCCCTGGCGAGCCGGGGCTGTAGGCGAGCGGGGCAGCTTCGGCTCAGCCTCCGGAGGATGCAGCGCGCCTAGGATGCTGCTGCGCCTGGTCGTGCGGCTGGCGGCGCTCCTCGGCCTGTGGCTCCGCGCGGGTGCGCAAGGTAAGGCTCCCGGGGCTGGGGCGGCCCTGCCACCTCGGCGCCCGCCCCGCTGGCTACATGGGTGATCTCACCCGACCCTCAGCCGCTGTCACCCTGCTTTAAAGTTGTGATGCCCGGCTAGAGAGAGGGATGTCCTTGATCTTTCCCTTCCCTTCCCCAAATCCTTTGCTGACTGAGGGCTCCTGGCAAGCCTGTGCCCACCGGTTGCAGAAACGGAATAGGGTGACTGAGAGGTGGGGGAGTGGGGCTAAAGATGGTAAAAGACCTTCGCCTTCCAACCGCCACCACCGCAACCGTTGCCACCTGAACCACCACCTACTCATTTTCCACCCACCTTCTGGCAAACGGTAATTTTAGTTCTAGCTTTTGTTGTTGTTCTAGTAAAATAATGTGACTAGATAATCCCTCCCTCTAGGGAACGTCTTTGAGCCTCTGCCTTCTGCCCCATGTCTCCCCTATCTTTGCTCCTCTCCCTGGCTCTTACTTGTTACCCCCGTCTGATCATCCCTGATCCTGAGACAGCCCCCATGCACCCCTCTGCCCCCCTCTGCCGCTGTCTCCCTCTCCCTTCCCCTGTCCCTCACCCAGCTGTCTTGGAAAGTGTCTGCAACTAAGAAGTATCAACCCCAGAGAGAATGAAAGGACAGAGGGACCGGGGGAGCATAGGCAGGGAGAGGAGGCTGAAAACGCTCCGAGGTGACACCAGAATACAAAGTAAAACCTGTTGAGAGTTGAATGTAGGGTAAAGGGAGAATAGAAGAGAGAGATGGCTACAACTATAGAATATGTATTACGAATGAAATTTTAATGACTTTTATAAGTTTTTATAAAGATTTCAGACAAAGGAAAAAAAGAGGTTTAGGCAAAATTAGATTAGGTGAAATACTAATTTTTGTGGGATATTTGGAGATTTACCTATTAACTTGTAATTTTTTAAGGCAGGTTTTTCAGGTTAATTATTGGAGCAATGGCGACACTGTTGCTTATGGAGGTTAATTATGCTATTTTTACTTTTAGTATTTTGAAGACAGGTGAGAGTGAAATGAAGTGTTTTTGATTTTAGCATGAGTTTTGACTGGTTTTAACTTGCAAAAACTCAGAGCTGGCCGTTCACAGGACGGGCGGGTAGAGCCCCAGCACCACAGAGCCCGGCTGGGCTTTTCACTTTGCATGCAGTGTTCTGAAATCGAGACCCAGAGTTGAGAATCACAGGCAGTATAAGAAAAAAAAAAGTGAGAGACAGGATCCGAGGTACTTTCTAAGTCAGAAGGACGGGAGAGAAAGCATTTTTAGAGAGGGGAGGGAACCAGCGGCGCCCCAGAGAGCTGCTGCCAGGGGACAGAACGGCGTTAAGAGGTCAGGGATGGAAGGACAAGAACTGACCGTGAGAAACCGGCTCTGCTACTTCACCTCGATCAGGAGACCCTTGCATAGGTGGGTTTATCGCACTGTCACACAGCGGTGAACAGGCGAACAGGCTCCACGATGTGGACTCCTCTGCCCTGCTAGCCTGACCCGCACTACAGTCAGGCTCCTGAGGCTGATGTTGTCCTCGGTGAATGGTGGGGGCTAAGGGCAGGGAGGCAGGAGATGGGGATGGCGTTGGTTGTTAGTATCTCACCTCCGGCCCAAGAGTGCTAGCTTTTCCTGGAAAGGTGCTCAGCACAGCCTAGAACCGGAGCTACTTCATTCTGCCTGTTCTCCCCCAACCTGAAGCTGCAGTGGCTACGGGTCAAGCCCTTCTAGAAACTGAGAGGTGGAGCACTCAGCTTGGGGGTGTCCCAGGGACCTGTGCAGAGAAGCAAGCAGGCATCCAAATGCAGGGTATCTGCGTACTCAGGGAACCCAGAGAGGGAGCCTGGGCCTGGAGCCCTGTGCTGGCACGGGGTGGACACCAGGTGCAGGGCCAGGGTCAGGGCTGGGGGTCGGGCTGAGATGGGGACAGGATTGCATTGCTAACAAATACATTCGCGAGAGCTCATTTCATGGATACTGAAGTCCTCCTCCCCACCTCCTATTTTCTCACCAGAGATACTTCCGACCCAATCTAACTCTTTGCAGTTACCACTTCTGCTTCTGATCCCAGACAGTAGAGGACTGTGATTGCAGGTCCCAGCACATCTCTGTAGGCAGACATATCTGGATCCAAGGCCCCACACTGCCTCTTCCTAGCTCCATTGGCCTTGGGCAAGTCTCTTAACTTCGTTGAGCCTCCAATTCTTCTTCTTTTTAAAAATTTATTTATTACGTTATTTATTTTGTTTTACATTGTTATCTGCCCCGGGGTTCTCCCACCACCTTATTACCCATGAACCATTGTCTATGTCTTTTGTGCCCCTCCCACCCCCAGTTTCCCCCCCTCGCCCTCTCTTGCTCTATACTTCAATTTTGCTAAACATTAGTCTTAAGTTTTTCTTGTCTGTTGGGTTGTTTTCCCTTTGTCCCTCACATAAGTGAGACCATCCTGTATTTCTCTTTTTCCTTCTGGCTTATTTCTGCTAGCATGATTCCTTCTTGCTCCATCCAAATTGCCGCGAATGACATAAGTTTTTCTTTTTGGATTAATGAATAGTATCCCATCGTGTACATATGCCACAGCTTCCTGTACCCTTAGTCTATCTATTTGGGGGCATTTGGGTTCCTTCCTATCTTGGCTATTGTAAATAGTGTTGCGATAAACATCAGGGTATAGGTACGGTGTCTTTTTGGATTAGAGTTTTTGTAACCTTTGGGTAGATCCCTAGAAGTGGGATTGCTGGAGCCACCATTTCTTCTCTGGCAAAACTGAGACAACAAATACCCACCTTGTAGGACTGTTAGAGTAATTAAATAACACACGCGAAGTACTTAACACAGCACTGGGCTCATAGCAAAATACTCAATAATGTGAACCACTGGGCTGTTTGCTACCATCACCATCTTCATCCCTGGGGGATGGGATCTGGGAGCTCTGGTCCTGACACCCTTCTCCCCAGGAACAGAACTGCCCAGGCCTCCATCCGTGTGGTTTAAAGCAGAATTTTTCCACCATGTTCTCCACTGGACTCCCATCCCGAATTCATCTGAAAGCACCTACTATGAAGTGAAGCTCCTGAGGTAAGGAAAGAAAATGGGAAAGGAGGGAAATGGGAAAGGGAAAGCAAATGGGAAAGGGAAATGGGAAAGCAAATGGGAAAAGATGGGAAAGGAGGGAGACAGGTGGGGGGGTGAGTGGTCCCTCCTCTTTTCCTTCCCTGACATGGGAAGATGATGCCTGCCTTGAAAGGAAACCAGAAGGACCAAGGCACATAGCCACCCATTGACAATCACTCATGAGTCTCATGTGCTGAGCATTCTGCTGTGAGCTCCATGGGGAGAAAGCAAAGTATTGCCTTGAGCCTCAAGGTTTTTTCACCTTCTTGGAAAACAAGAAAAGCATCACAGAAACACTAACCGCTGCAAATGTGGCTGGCAGGAGGAGGAAACTGGGCTGTATTCTAGGGTATAACAAATTTTCTTGGAGGAGCTGGGGTAGGAGCCCCAATCAAAGAGTCTCCTAGACCCCAGGGAGAAAGCAGTACAGGGTCCCAGAACCCAGGAAGTGCCTCCTGCTACTAAATGTCTTAGACTAGAGGAACCACTCCCAGGGCTGGACCATCATGGACACTCTCTACCCTGATATCTCCCAGGTATGGAATAGAGTCTGACTGGAAGTCCATGCCCGACTGTACCCAGGCCCAGATGCTGTCGTGTAACCTCACCATGGAGACCCTGGACCTGTACCACAACAGCTTTGGTTACAAAGCCAAAGTCCGAGCAGTGGACAGAGGCCAGAGCTCCAACTGGACCTCGACCAGCACCCGCTTCTCTCTGGACGAAGGTGCTTTTCTCCCTCTGGGCCTAGAGTATGACTTCTGGGGTTCAGCCCAGTCAGAAACTCTAGTCTAGAACTTTCCTTTCCATAGCTGACCATGTCAGCTGGCTTCCTGGTCAGAGACCTGGTTATCCACGCCTGAGTCAGGACTTTGGAGAAGGTTTAGATGAAAATAATCAAGTCGGTTAAGATTTAAAAGAGAACTGGAGTTTTTATCCTATAGCAGAGAGGTCTTGGGGGTGATATGCAGCAGCTGAGTCATAAGGTTTGTGTCCTTGGGGGGGGGGGCAAGGAGAGGAAGCGAATCTGTAAGCACTCAGTACAGGGTAGCAAGCAGCAGGCAGATTTTGGATCACATCCTCCCCACTTTGGGATGAACTCCCAGGGGTCAGGGTGTAAGTCTTTGAAGCAGGGAGGTACTAATGAAGAAAAGGTAGGCATCTCTCTGCTCAGAGATAAGAGAAAAAGGTAAACCCCAAACTTGACGGGATTCTCCCATTCCACAGATTGGGAGACCAGGTTTTCTATATGTGTGGAAAGGAAGGGAGTGGGAAGAGCAGTCTGCCCTGCAAATCAGAGTGAGAACCTAAAGGCAAGATGGTCACTGCTCCCTAAATGCCTGCCTACAGGCCATTGTTCAGCTGGCTGCAGAAACATTACCTGGAGTGTCTTTAGATGTTTCTAGGACCCGGCTTCAAAAATTTAGATTTTCTGGGTCTTGAGTGGGTCCAGGGCATCTGTATTTTTGATGTGCTCCCAAGAAGTCTGTATGTTCTGCTACGCTGTAAGCCTGGGTCCCAGGTTTGGGGAGGTAGGGGAGAGGGGAGGGAAAAGTGGAAAACTTGACCCTGGAACTCAGGCCTGGGGGGGGGGCAGCACTTCTCTAGCCCGCAGGCCTCATGGTTTTGCCTCCCCACTTAGTGACTCTGACAGTTGGCAGTGTGAATCTGGAGATGCGCAAAGGCTCCGTCTTTGGGACGATCCATCCCCCCAGACCCAAGGTGGCCCCTGCAGGTGACACATATGAAAGCATTTTCTCGGACTTCCGCGAGTATGAGGTTATAACTCGCAAGGTCCCAGAAGACTATAAGGTAAGGGGTTTCCCAAGACCGTCAAGACCTGGGCTTCACAAGTGCTCCCTGTCACCTGGACTGGAAGCACCTTTTGTGCACCCCTGAGGAGCTTTGTGGGCAGAGTAGAAGGAAAGAGTGGGATGAGCTCAGTCCATAAGCCTGTGCTCCTGCCACCTGGCAGGGAAGACACTGCCATAGGTGCCAGGTACCAGGTACTTTGTGAAACATTTTATAGCGATTATTTCTAATCCCCTTGCAAGTAGATATTTTATTACATTTTATAGACGGGGAAATGAAGCTCTGGGAGGTTATGTAACTCCCCAAAGTCACCCCTAAAAGTGGGAGATTGAGAATATGTAAAATCTACCCTCTTTTCTTTCCACCACAGTTAGTCCCAGCCGAGGTGGTCCTCGGCTTCTTTTGTCTTTTGATACAAAATAAATCACAGCAATCACACAGATCTTGGGCTACACTGATGACATAGGGTTTGTTGTTTTAGGAAGAGAACACAGAAGGGGATGTCTGAGGTTACCCCTAAAAGCCCCTCCAACTCTCGGAGACTAATGCCCTGAACCAAGGCTGTTTTGTTTATGATTGTTTTTCACTTCAGTTCCCAGGCACGAAGGTAAAAGAGGAAAACTTCACACTGCCAACTCCTGGAGAGATAGGGGAGTTCTGTGTCAAGGTGAAACCGTCTGTCAGTTCCCGAACAAACAAGGGGCTGTGGTCTAAGGAGGCATGCATCGTCCTCAGCCGGCAGTGTGAGTCCAGCAGGGCTGGGTGGGGACAGAGGCAGGAAGGACATACATTGCAAAAATCATCCCCCTCCAAGAGTCACCAATGCCAGGGCTAGTACAAATATCCCCACATAGCTCTGCATCCGCACACCACCCTGGGCAATCGCTCTGATTGTTCCTGTTTCAGAGATGAAACTGTGCACATAAGAGCTTCCAAAAGCAGGCGGCAGAGCCGGGCCTCCTGGTCGGCAGATACTCCACGTGAGCACAGCTTCACTTCCCAGGAACCGCCACCATGCTCTGTCAGCTCAGTACTTCCTGTTTATTAGACTCCTCCGCTGCCATTTCTTGGAGCTAGAGGGAGAACGGACTTTCTCCCTGCTCTCTCTCCCTTCAAAAGAAGCAGAACTGAGCTGACTCCTGTCCTCAGCTGCTAACATCTACAAACACCCTGCCAGGCTCTCAAGTAGACACTGGGAAGGGAGGGGGTGATACCAAAGATGATGGCCATGGCCCCACTGAGAGGATCTTAGAGTCTGGCTGGGGAGGTGGGGTGCCCAGAGGAAGCTATAACCAGCAGCTCTGTGAGGAAGCAGATAGCAAGAGCTGGTGAATCATGTCAGCAGTCAGTATGCCAGGAATGCCCGAGGCTGTCCCATCCCAGGGCAGGGTCTGGCAAAGATCAAAGTGACTTCTTCCATTTCTACACACATTTCCAAGGAAGGCCACACAAGCTTATTACCATCAAGTCTCACTCTCACTGAAGCAGAGGAGGTGCTACTGTGTCAGGCAGCCCTAAGAGCTATGCCTACAGTCACCTCTGATATGATAACTAGTTCTGGGTTCAAAGCTCAGCCTTACCACTTCTGGGTTAGGTCACCTTCGCCAAGTGATTTGACCTCTCTGGGCTTCAGATTCTAATATGTCAATATAGGGACAATATTATTTACCTCTTGGGGTCACTAGATGGATCAAATAACTAAGCACTTGGTGGGTTACAGGTACTGTGTACTTCACAACATCTGATGTAAGTGCTATTATTTTTCCCACTTTATAGATGAGGAAATAGAGCCTCGGAGAGACTGAGTAATTCGCCCAGTCTCACAGCTAGTTGAGTGGGGGAACTGGCATTTGAACCCAGGTCTGACTGTTCCCAAAGCCTTCATTCTTACCTGTTGGCCATCCTGACTCTGAATTCCACCTCTGTCCTGAGCAGAGAGCTGGAAGCAACGTCAAGGTATCCAGTGAGGGTGTCCTCCTGGGCAGAGCCAGGATGTCTGGGCAGGGATTCCCAAGGGCCCATGAGGAGAGATATGGCCTAGTCTGCCTGAGGGGATCCTAGGCCACATGCTGAGTGGCTCCTGAGAGCTGTCACATAGGCCAGACACAAACGCATCTCTCTTGGCCTGCAGACTTCACCGTGACCAACCTCAGCATTTTCTTCACCTCCTTGCTGTTCTGCGGGGTACTGGCCTTCTACCTGATCCTCCAGCTCTACCTGCGGCACCACAGGAAGCTGCCTGCTGTCCTGGTGAGTCTCACAGGGAAGCCACTGTCCCTCCCTGCCCAGCAACACAACGATGTGGGGCTGGGAGCTCCCCAAGAGCGGCCCCTCAGCCTGACATTATCACGCGGCACCTGGTCCCTAGCTGTGCGAACCCAGTGTGTCTGCAATTTTCACCGCAGTTTCTTCACGCCATAAACTTTTTTTTTTTTTTTTTTTTGCTGAATAACTAATTTACCACAAGATAGTTTTCCCATAAAAGAGAAAATAACTAACTTTTGACAGTGGGTTTCATTTCTCCATTGATGACATAAGAAACCAACTCTTTGCAAACAGATAACGCTATCATTTTCTAGTATCATTTTCTAGTACAGTAATGTGATTTGAATTTACTCTTTGATTTCACACTTCTAGTAAACCCGATCACCCAAAAATACTCCCTACCTCACCCCTCAAAAAATGTATAGTAATATGAACGAATGAAAGACTTGGGAGACAAGGGTTAGGTATAAGCTACAGAAGCAAATCAGTTCTTGAAACTGTATCACCTCACCATGAGTCTACGCCTATTGCTAAATGTATTCGTTACACTTCGTATTTTTTGCAAAACAAATATTTATATTTTGTCTTCTTAATTTTATTGATTTTTTTCATTTCCTCTTATGACCTTTTCAATGTGCGCGCTCTGCCTCCCTCCCTTCTTTTACGGCAAAATTACCTTATGGCTAATTCTGTGACGAAACTGCTTGTGGTAAAAGCTGTTAATGGCAAAATTACCCAGAATGGGTAATGGAGGACTTGACCGCAAAGGCAGGGGCTGCGACTTGCCAAGCAGTGGCCCTACCATTTGCGTAGTCCTTACCATTTGTTACTCTTCAGTAATGATAGCCATGTACCAGGCCCTGCACGTCAGTAGGTCTCGAGCAGGTACAGCTACCATCGTTATTTTACCGTGTGAGGAGACAGGGTTACGCAGCTACTGTCCATGAAGAGGTGATGCTGGAAAGCAGGGGTTTGTAGAGAAGGCCTGGATCTCCAACTCTCGCTAGGCAGTGCTGACAAATGCTGCATTTTCGGGAAGCCAGTCTCGAAACTCCACTTGCAGCCTGATGCAGCATCTTCAAACTCCAGCCGCTGGCATGGGGTTCAGGCTGCATAGAAGGTTGCCTTCCATGCCCTCGTAGCTAGCGTTACTGCATGGGTGGAGGGTTTGGCTGGGATACAGGGGTCCCAGGGAAGTGCACAGCTGGAAGGGGACCCTCCAAAGGGATCCCAGGATTTCTAGGAAAAAGGAAGACACAGACACTCTGAAATTATTTTGAGTAAAAATTCTCAGAAGTGGGGTGGGAGAAAAGGAGGTCTGGTCGGATTTAAGTCCTGTGTCCAGACAAAAAGAGCTTTATTCTTGAGCTTTGGCTCTCTTACCCCGGGTAGAAAGGTGTGGACTGAGCAGCCTCTCCAACATCTTCCTGTATCTAGCTGAAAGGTATAACTTGTTGTCCTTTCTCCATGCTCTGGGGAGTAGTCCCTGGCCTGTTTAGCAAGTACTTTGAACTTACTCTAGGGCAGGCTAGAGATGAAGGCACATGGGCCCTGTCCTAAGGGATGGATAACTAGAAAGCAGAGGAGTGGGGGTGGGGTGATACACTGCCTGGCAGATGCTAATTTCTTAGATTAGGAAAGGCATCTAGGAAAAGCCATAAAAGGTGGCAATTATAGCAGGTACTGCGCGAAATGCAAAACATTATACAGGAAGAAGCTGACAAATGTGGCCCTGGTCCCAAGAGGCTTGCTTGTGGGCCCGTTGGAGCAGTCTAATTTAAAATTTAGCTTTAATATGAACTGTTGCAATAGACAAAGATACATAAATGCCATGAGATGACAGCAACAGTTTCTGGGTTTTTGTTTCTTCTGTCAATGGACCACAGATTTGCCCTTGAGAGTTTTTCCTACCTCAAGCTAAATACCACCATGACCATATAAAGGTCATGGCTATTACTAACTCTATGAATAACTTAGAGTGCACAGAGAACTTTCTCATTCATTGATTGTTTTCATTTATTAGCTTCTTCTTATATTTTAACAACACTATTGGATGATTAAGGATTTCAAATCAGGAGAGTTAAGCGCAATTTCCAGGTTTGTCCTCTGGTGCTCTGTGACTTTGAATAAGTCACCTAACTGCTCTGGAGTTCAATTCTCTTCACTAGGAAGCAGATAATGACATTTCCTTGGAGAATTATTGGAGAGTAAAATTCCTCCGTTGACTACTTTCTATATATGAGGCACTATTCTAAGCATATAACATGTCTAGAACATGAGCAGGCAGGTACTGTCATTTTACAGGTAAGACACTAAAGCACAGAAAGGAGAAAAGGTTTGATCAAGCTATCTAATCTAAACAAATTGTATAGATAAGATGTAAAGATGAGATTTGAATCCAGGCAGTCTAGCTCTAGAATGTGCAATAAATTTCCAACCTTTGCAATATTAATAGGACCTCAACCAGTAAGAATTGTCTGAGAGTTATCTTGTACATTGGGAACGAGGGTTCATGTTGAACAGTGTGTCAGTAAGTCAGTTAACAAACCTTATGATTACCTGCTCTGTGCCAGCTTAGTTTAAGCTCTGAGAACAGAATGACAGACAAGATCAGATTGCTTTTGCCCCCAAGGAAGTTATAATCTGTTGGAGATGGGGAGTGAGTATATGTGCTGTGTACATGGGGTAGGGGAGACAGAAAACAGATGAAAAAAATAATTTCAAAGTGCTGGGAAGAAGTAAACTAGGAGTGGAAACTACTTTTGCCGGGATGATTGAAAAGGCCTCTCTGAAGAGGTGACATCTGAGCCGAGACCCAAACTATCAGGAGGATACAGCCACTCAAAGCACTAAGAGAAAAATATTCCAAACAATGAAGTAGCATGATCAAAGGCCCTGGGACTATACTGTACTGCTATGTTCCAGGGTGGGAACACCAATGCGACTGGAACAGAAGAGGGGGTGAGGGAGGGGGAAAGACTAAGTTACTTCCCTGGAGCCTCAGCAATTCATGGGTAACAGGTCCTCCTCAACTGCTAGGTCTGTTTGTTTCACTGGCCACACAGTATAGCCACTGTGTGTGTGTGTGTGTGTGTGTGTGTGTATAGTGTGTGTGTGACACTTAGGGAACAGAGAAATTAATTTGGTATCTTATCTAGCCCTGTTTAAAAAATGACCTGGATAGGATGGGCTAGGAGAAGGCAGGATAAAATAGATTGTGGTACACAGGTGGTGATGAAAAGTATTCTTTTATGAAGCTGACTTAAATTTTATATGTCATGTATTTGTGGGCTATTTATATATCAATATTATGTAACACCTTTCTTATTTTGGGTCATAGTCATAGTCAAAAAAGTACATAAAATATACTAGTAGATGTACCTAGATCCAGCCTGGTCTCAGGTTTGAACAGGATGGAGCCTGAGGAGGCTTTTTACTCTGTGCTGCTCATCTAGCGTGCTGGTTTCTTATGCACTGTCCTGATTCAAACTGAGAATCACATCAGACAGAAAACTGTATTGTGAAATGAAGCAAAAGGAATATGTTGGAGTGTAATGCTAACACCGCAGTCACCTCTGTGGAAATGTCCCTCTGTGAGCATCCCTTCTGGACCCCCAGCCTGACCTGGCAACACTCAGGTTCCTGATAAAGACCCTCCCACCTCTCTTATTCTGCTTTCTTCTCCCTAGGTCTTCAATAAGTCCAGTTCCTTTGGCCTGATTAGCCAATTTCCCTGCCCAGAGACCCAAGTCACCATCCACCGGCTGGACGAGGAAGCCTTCCCCAAGGTGTCCCCAGAGCTGAAGAACTCAGAACTGCATAGCAGCACGGATAGTGGCTTTGACAGCGCCAAGTCATCCCTGCAGACTGAAGAGTCCCAGTTCCTCCTCCCTGCCTCTGACCCCCAGACCAAGAGGACTGTGGGAAATGGGGCACCCCTGAAAATGGACAACAACTGCAGTAGTAGCAGCAGCACCAGCACGGACAGTGGGATCTGCTTGCGGGAGCACAGCCCATGTCCCAGTGTGGTGCCCCACTGGGAGCCACAGCAGGGGAGCACCAGCCAGGGCCAGGATGACAGTGGCATTGGCCTAGTCCAGAAATCTGAGATGCAGCCTGAGGATGTACAGGATGACTCAGTCTTGGCCCATGTCTGGACTCCAGATCCTGAAGTCACCGAAGAAGAAGACCCAGCCATAATGGCATTCCAGGGCTACCTGAAACAGGCCAGATGCACAGAGGAAACTGAAGCCAAGGCAGACTGCCTGGAGGAAGAGTCCTGCTCAACAGATAGCCTTGGCCCCAAATTGCGGACTTGCATGGATGCAGATGCAAACTGGCCCCCATCAACCCTGGCCAAAGGCTATTTGAAACAGGATGCCCTAGGACTGACTCTTGCTTCCTCAGGGATCCCAACTGAACAATGGAACCACCACCCAACTGAGGAATGCTCACTTCTGGGCTTAACCAGCTGTGGAGAGCTAGGAACTGCTGACTGGAGCTTTGACCATGTTACTCCTCTGGGCTGTGTGGTAGCCCCAGGTAGTCTCCTGGGTAGCTTTGATACAGACCTGGTTACCCTGCCCCTGATCTCCAGCCTGTACTCGAATAAGTGACTCAGGCTAAGGGGCTGCTTTTGATGCCCCACCTGCACCAGGAGGAGAACCCAGGCGATGGAGGAAAAACATGAGACCAATCTGGGCACTTTCTTGTGAGGGGGTGGGAATTGCCAGGCCCAGGAAGCTGGCTGTGGTCCTCACGACAGGAGGAGGCTATTTGACCAGACTAACACAGGGAGTGTGGGCAGTCTTGCCCAGTGTGCTTACGGCCCTTCCAACTGGGAAGGGAAAGGCAGGGGGGCCTCCTTCAGACTCTTCCTGTGCTGGAAAGGATTCTTTGATCAGGGGAGTCATGGGGTTTTCGGGATTGTGCTGAGGCTGGCAGGCTGAAGTCAGCACAGATATAGGCCTCCCTTGTAGGCCAGCCATGTGGCAGGTCCTGCAAAAGGATGGAGACTGAGAAGATAGAGACTTCTGGGCCTCACTGCAAGAGTCACGTCTAGGGGGAGACAGGAGGGAGCAGAGATCAGGTATGATGTAGGCCTGGACCATTCCAGAAGTTGCCAACTGGCAGTTCTCCCATGCGGGAAGCTTGTCCTGAAAGATCTTAGGCTGTGTCCACCCTGGTCAGCCAGCCAGTCAGCTACCCATCATTGTGGTGCCACAGGGAGAAAAAGGGAGCGAAAACCTAGAAGGGGCTTCTGGCACAGAACCTGTCCCTCTGGGAAAGTCTCATTTCCAGCAGGTGCCATAGAGGTATTGAAAGTAGCCAAGCTACTCACCGTGCCCACCTGGCTGCCCCCTCTACCTTGCTGACAGCTCCACAAAAACCATGGTAGTTTGTATTAGTCAAAACTCAGCCCTTCAGGTGGCCTCTGGGCTTGGACAGCAGCATAAGTCAGCCTCACAGGGTCAGGACCTGCACTCGTGTTTGCTGCTGACACCCAACTCCAGACCCACAGGACAGGGCCTGAGCTGGGACCCGAGATGTCAGTGTTCAGTTGTGTGAGCTTAGCCTGGCCTCTTTCCAGAGGGCCTCGGTTATCCGCCTGTGGAATAGGGACTAACTGCCTGGTCCCCCCATTCTGGATGTTAACCTGGCTGGCCTCTGGGATGACATTTCCAAACCTGTCTGACTCTGGACTGGGAGGAAGTGGGCTGTGGAACTCATGTCTACACAACCAGCATGGCTCTCACACTGAGGGCTTGCAGAGCTAGCTCCTGGTGTCTTGTCCAGAAAGCAGCCAGACTCTGGGCCCAGAAGGGCAGGTGAGGGCCCTGTTCCCCAAAGCTAGTTTGCAGCCTGTGAGCACAGAGACTGGGAGCAGGGACAGGTCTGGACTGTACCCCTGAGCCTCCTGGCCTTTCTCTGGGGCATTCTGGGAATGAACATTCCTGCTCAGGCAATCAGCCGGAACCCTCCTTACTCTACCAGGTAGCTCTTGGATCCCAGTCTGATAACAACTCCCTCTGGAAGCTTCGACTTGAGGGAGGATTCCTCAGGGTTCCCTTGAAATGCCTATTTATTTATCTTAATCGCTTATTTATTGAAGAAGCAGTGGAAGAGCTCTGGGAATGTCACAAGCCTGGGGTTTTCATTCTGACTTCACTTTTCTGGGGTTTGTGACCTTAGGAAAGTCACCTTTCCTCATCTGTTTCCTGGGAAACTGGAAAATAATACCCGATGTTTCATCCATTAGGTTGCACAGCTCCACTTAGGAGAAGATGCGAATGTGCCTTGAATACAGAGCTCTGTGAATGAGGGATGCATATTTTTTTAAATTTCAATAAATCGTCAAGACCACACAAATCTTGTGAAGCAGTCAGAGTTCTAATGACAACGGTGGCGGGTAGAAGCCTTGAGTTGATGATTGAGGGTGATAGTGAATAAGATGTGATGTCACTCACTTTGAGGCCACAGGACTGAGGACTTGTACAGTCCTCAGGCTAACATTTCTTGTTTGTGGCTTTGGGCAAATTACCTTTCCTCTCTAAGTTTTTGGTTTCCTTGTCTACACGGTGAGAAGAACCATTCCCCCCTGCGAATCTGTGAGGTCTAAATGACATTACGCACCAAGAGTTTAATTGTCATTGGCTTTTAAAATTGCAAAGGGAAATGGACAGTTTATCTTGGAAATGGAGGGATGAAAGAGATCTTGAAAGTGTCTGGAATGAAAGAAAAGGTAATGATGAATACAATGTAAAGCAGTGGTAGTGGTTAAAGAGCATCAGATGTCATGAGAAGAATAATGAAAATGTTATGTTCATGAAAGCATGTGTAGAGGGTTCTTGAAGAAGTTTGCAAAGGAACCATTTGGTGGAGATTAAAATACCAAGTTTTGGATGTCAGTTCTGCCAGCCCCTCCCTTCCAGGAAAACAACAAACCAGATTTCCCTGGAGCATGGCTGCCTGCCTGCACCCCCCATCCCCACACCCCCACCCCCAACCTGGAGGTGTGTCCCAGGGGTACAGATTGTAAGTACGGAAGCCATCAGCATTCTAGCCTACAAGCAGCCTCTTCCTTCCAAGAAAAGCCACACGTGGGTTTGAATTTCTCGCCAAGCTGAGCCCCGAAAGTGGAGAACCCTGCTCCCCCCGGGCCAAGTCTCCTGTGCACTTTGCTCATGGTCCAGACTGAATCTGTCAGGAGGTGACCAGGGACACCTTGTCACGTTACTCATGTACCATCTCCAGCTATGCCTCTCAGAGTGGCTTTCGCTCAGAAATACCCAGTTCCGGAGAAGCGCTGATCCTATCTTCTTCAGAGAACTTGACTAATATCACACCCTCTGAGACCTGCACAGACTTTTGTCCCCAGAGGCTCCCTGGTCACGTTGGTAAAGGTGTGGGCTGTCTACCCACTCCTGGAAATGAATGTTGGAGATGGCTTCTGTCCCAAGGAAAGGGGCCCCAAGGTAACTTGGATGAGACTGGCCAGAGGTAAACTAACACGGATTCAGAAAATGACAGGAACTTTGCTCACACTTAGGAACTGGGGCTGGTTTGGTTAGAAAAGGCAAAATTTGGAGCAGCTCCTAGGAGAGATTGGAGTCCCAGGAATGGGCTCTTCTAGAATGACAAGGAGTGGGCGTCTGTCCCATCTCCTCTGCTTTTGAGCTGTTCTCCACAGCATGGTGTAGCCTGTGCTGAGAGAAATAAAGGGTTCTTCCTGATAGCCAGGCAGTGACGCCCTTCCAGGTTTCTTAGGAATTTGGGTTAAAGTCCCCAGTAGAAAGCCCGGATTGTTAAACTGAGTAAGCTCCTTCAAGGGCTTTTCCAGGCTGAGGAATGTGTGATTCTGGTTTCTATGAGCTAACGGAACTTCCTCTTAGTACGGGGAGAGGGAGGAAATGGGCCAATAGTGACCGAAGAGGAAATTCTATTGAACTGTGTTTTCCCAACTTTGTAAAGAGCCATCGTCTAAAAGTCTGCCTTGTCTTCTCCAAAAGGTCTCTGGCCTGCCCTGCCCCAGCCCCAGCACATACATCTCACACAACACTCACCATTACTACAAAGGCTGGGTCCCACCACAGAGCCCACAAGGTACTGCTGATCGGAGGTCCTCTAAACCCCACATGTGAAGGTCAGAAAGGGCAGCTCTCTGCTGCAAAGCCATTCTGAGAGGTGTAGCTGGAGATGATGTCCCACCTGAGACAGCACACTGGTCATCAAGGGAAGGCTGATTTCATCGAGACCCACCCTAAAGGACACTACGTCGTGGGAAGCTTGACTCATCCATTTCCTGTAGTGTTCATGGCTTGGGGGTGTCTTTTAAAGCAAATCCACAATTTAAAGTTCAATGCCTATTTATTAATAATGCAGGGCACCTTTCCTCACTGTCAGCTTCAACTTAACCTTCCACCAGTTCTACAAACATTCAGCGAAGGTGCAGGGACCCAAAAATACTGACCAGGAAGGATCATGGAGGTGAAATCAGGATTTCAAAACCTCATCCTGGTTCAAGCAGAGAACATGAGTCAGAGGGGACAAGACATGATGTAGGGAGACCTCACTGAAGGCACAGACTATAGGCAACATTTCATTTCAAGAATTGTGTTATTAAGCACCCTCTGTGTGCCAGACGGGACCAGACTGGTAAATAAGAGGCATGATTTCATGGGGGTGGGGGGGCTGCCTTATTATGAAAATAAATATCAAGCTAATAAACAGATGAACACATATATTGCACTAAGTGTTAAGTGAAAGAAAGAAAGTACTATTCCACAGGAGGGCTGGTGGGGGCCAGGCGGTGGGGAGGAACTGAGCAGGAAGCTGTCTTGGCAATTCAGGTTGCCATAGCAAAATACCTAGAAAGGAAGGGGGAGGGCTTAGACAGCAAGTATTGATTCATCACAGTGCTGAAGACTGGAAGTCTAAGATCAAGGCACCAGGTAACTCTGTTCTTGGTGAGGACTCTTGTCCTGACTTGCACGTGACCCTCTTCCTGTCTTCACACTCTCATCTGCCTATGTCCTGCTTTCTAAAAGTACCCCTGGTGTCTCCCCAGTCTTTCGTCCTGAGATGCCACCATTACCCAGTTGTTCAAGACAAAACCTAGGAGTTATCCCATCGTTCCATGCATCTGCTGTATCGAGTAGGTCCTATCAACTCTGCCTTCCAATTAGATGGTGAATATAACTATGTGTAGCTCAGACCATCCTGGACAAAAATCCAGATTCTCTCTCACCTGGACCATTGTTCTCCCCCTACTGGCCTTGTTTCTGCTCCTGTTCTCTTAGTGATTCACACAGTACAGTCTAGCACAGTAGCCAGCATAGCCTTTATAAAATGCAACTCAAGTCATGCTCTTCCCTTGCTGAAACCCCTCTCCTTTTAACTTGATCCTAATGAGAAGTAAAATGCAAATGTGCTGGTTTCTGCTGACTCTCTGGCAGATCCCTGCCCTCTTCCCCTTGCCCTCTCTAAGATCATTCCCACTGCCAATCACTTGTTCTTCTTCATAGGTCTTCTCTTAATCCCTTCCTTGTTTTATTCAAGTATCTTCTCAGGAGGAAT
>PVHY01009707.1:0-55057 GCA_004024945.1 Uropsilus gracilis
CTCTACCCTCTCCCCCTTCAATTTGCAGCTATTCCAAATACTTCAGCCTTCAGGAAGTTTGCCTTATGGATAAGCAAGGTTTGACTGCATATTTCTTTCCCTTGAGAAATAAAGAACAGCTATTCCATGTTCAATATTGCAGCAAGCAGCTTAATGTCCCTTGGCTACATAAAATTTAGTTTTGTTTATGGGAGTTCAGGGGGTATACAAATCAACTTTAATTCAGATAGACTGGAAAATAAACTGGCATAAATTTGAGGATGAAACTCATATCACTTGAACTCCATTTGGTTTCACAGAATGCATTCAAAATATTTTAAAGCTCTACCATTTTGTACCGGATGACAATATTATAAATACATTATGGTTATTGTGTGCCTGTTTCTGAACCTTCAGTGCTGAGATTATAGGGGATCACTGGGAATGGCACATTAGTTCCCAGTGACTTGGTAACTAATATCAAATTGCTAAGTGGGTGTCCTCTCACGTAATGCCTGCTTATCTTTGAAAGTTCATTAACATGGAAAATATAGTCCCCTTTGCAGAGGACCCTCTGGTCTATCTTTAAATGTTGTATAGCTATGGATGTTAAGAGAATTCCCTTAATAGTGAACTGCTCTGCCTTTCCAAAACCCTAAAGACATTTGATAAGGAAAAATAACTTACAAGTGATGCCTTTCTCATAACCTTTGCTGCCTACTTAAAAACTGAAGCAGTACAAGTATTTGCAGCTTAAAATGACCAGAGAAGTGGCAGGAGGCCAGAATTCTGTCAGAGACAGTTTGGAAAAGCTTAATGATTAACAAATGGGTCACTGTCTCCGTGCTGTGACCTTTAGAACTAACCAACTTTAGCATTTTGGTTAGGTTCCTTCAAATCCTTCTGCATCAAGGAAAAAAATACCCCCATAGCAAGGTACCATCCATCCAAAAAAGGATTCTTAGTGCCCACACATTGGATGAGTAGCTTTTCTGATAACATGAAGCTGGTTTCAAATACAGTGTTAAGTATTATTAAATCATAATTTTTGGTTAGAGTTTAGGGAAGGCCATGGCCATGAGCACTACTGCATATCCTGCAGGTGAAATGTACGAAATTCGGTTAACATGGTAACAGCTCTAAAAATACCTAGGCTACAGTTTAACCACAGAGTTTCCTCCTTAACGTATAAGAGCCACCTTCACAAGCTGTTCGAAAGTGCAACAAAAGCAATCTCTGTCGGACTTTGTGCAAGCAGGCTATTAAATCAGTCCTGACAATGACAATCTGCAGTCACTCTGCATCAAAGTAATAACTAAAGTTTTGCAGGCCAGAACAACAAAGCACAAACCAGCTAAGAAAAGTATCACATTTATTAGCCTTTTTTTCCTCCTCCAACCAGTTTTCTTGCCCCCACCCCCACCCCCAGGTGGACTAAGCAGGGTGTGGCAGGGACAAAGAGACAAAGTGTCACCACACCCATAAAGTAACCCACAGAGCCCCACCCAAAGGAAAACCTGAGGCAGAAAGACTCAGGGAGACCCTGGGCAGTGGGCCACAGTTTTCCCAGCAACCTCAGCACCGGGATCCCATAGAGGGTTCTTAGGAGGCAGAATGGCTCCCAGGGGGTTTCCAGTCTGGGCCCTGTGCCTGACAGAGATGGGAGGGTAGGTCACTCTTTTTCTTGAAGCTTTTGCAGTTAACAAGTTGGAACCACATTGGGCTTTGTGTGTTCTGAGTCTTATTGACTGTGCAGGGTAAGAGATTTCTGACTAAATTTTGTCATATCTAAGTTGCTAGTTAGTAAAAATATGTGACATGCAGTTGCATTTGAATTTCAAATAAACAACTAGTTTATTTAGTGTAAGTATGCCCCATGCAGTATCTGGGGCATGCTAAAAGAATTTTTTCCTTTGTTTATCTAAAATTCAAATGCAACTAGATGTCCTGTTTTATTTGGCAACTCTACTAAGGACCTTTCATTTTTATCCCTGATAGTCTCCCTTATTTTTCAATTCCTAATCAGTAAGTTGATTTCATTTGTTTGTGTGAAATTTTTAAACTTTGTTTTATTTTTCTTAACTTTTGCTTTGTTTTGTTTTAAAGTTTGGGATCAGTTAAGAAAAAGCCAAGGGAAACAGTGATTTACTGAGCTTCTTCTGTTGTCACACCTCATATTAGGTACTTTTGATGCATATTTGTTCATCCCTCTATATTAGGCTATTTGTAATCTGTATTTTACAGAGCCAGATCAGTTAGATTATGTGGCTTGATCAAGGTCACACAGCTAACAAGTAGCAAAATTAGGAATAAGCCAAGTGAATGGCAATTGGCTTTCTCAGCTACTTTAAGTAGACCTGGTTAGTTAGATTGAAATGTAATGTTTGCTTGTTGCATGTGTATTACGTATTAAGGGTTTTGTGTGTGTGTGTGTGTGTGTGTATTTTGTTTGTTTTTAACAAACCTCAACCAAATAGCACACATTCGGAAGTAAGTGAAAAACTCTAAGTGTGCTGGCACTATACATCAACTCCTTCTAAATAGTAAGCCATTTCATAGAACTCTTTCCTGTTTGGACCTCCAACCATTTCTTCAGCTCTTCACAGACTGTATTTTTCATGTATTTATTAATTCAGTGCTTCGGTTGATCCCATGATGCAGGTAGTACTGTAGAATAATCTCTCTTTTACACATGAAGAATCTGATGTTCAAAAGAGGTTAAGTAACTTCCCCAAGGTCACACAACCTAGGCTTTGGAACCATGAAGACCAGCTTTAAGTTATGTGTTATTAACTTACCAATGTATAATCTTAGGAAAGTTTCTGAATTTCAACTTCACCCTACCATACAATTTCACCCAACCTACTATTGGAAATAGCAGTTCCTCTTTCACAAGGAAAAGATTTTGCACACTGTAAGCATTCAACAAGTATAAGCCTAGAAAATGATTTTAAGAATGACAATTACTCGGCACATATGACTTTAAGAGCATATTCTAGGTCAGGGATTGGCAGAAAGGTTATTACAAAGAGCCAGAAAGTAAATATGTCAGGCCAAGAGTCAAAATGAAGACTATCATGCAGGCAGTTATACAACAATAGAGAAAACAAATTTCCACAAATAGTGAAAATTTAATTATAATAATAATAATTGAGCATAATTTTCTCTTATATAGACCTACTAATGAGAAGAATGGAATTCTTTCATTGTGGAGGATAGTTAACATTTCATTTAATAGGGTTCAAAGTTTAATGTTTCCTATCATCTGAATGGATTGCACATGTCCATCTGTTAATACTGATTCATAATGAGATTTTACATATTTCATTTTTTAAAATGTCTTTTCATACAGATAGGAACTGCCAAATAAAAATATCTGTCTATGAGCATATGATTTTAATTGAGTCTACTCATTACTTGGAAAGCACTTAAAGAATCCTATTTGATTCTTCTCTTGATATTTGCTTTTTAGCATGTCATTAAATCAATTACTTCCAATTGAAAGGTAGGTGTAAACTCTGCAATTGTTCAGTTAAAGGAATTTTGAAATATGGAAACTTGTAACTTGTTTCAAGGTCCAAAAACATTTTGCTGGAACTGTAGTTTGAGCTCAGAAAAATGTATCTGGTACACATTTGTGTGACAATGAAGGCTCTGCTTCTTGTTTTAACTTTTAGCCCCAAAGGGAATATATAAAGCAGTTTGACATTACATATGATTCAAATAACTTTAGTTGTTATTGAAATGATTCTACCACAGTGTAAGTTTCACATTTAAGTACTGGTTTACCTTGTAATTTTTTGTTTATATTCATAAAGAAACATTACCAGTTTTCAACAAAATGCCATTTCTGATATTCAATTCAGTTTTTAATTATAATAATTATTCACCAAAATATCTAACCTCAACCCTCAAAAACATCAAAAAACTGAACACTGTTCATTAGTTGATTTACTGGGTGTTCAAGAAATGGGATTTTAGGCCCTATTTTGACTAATACAGAACTGATGATGGTTAAACCCACAAAAATAACTGAAACTCATCATTAGCACTGTATCAATTATACACAATAGATTTAAATATTTCTCACAAAGCACCTGCTGGAAATAATACAATGATTACCTGTAGTCTTAAAAAACCATTTTCTCAAGCTCTGTAAGTTGACCTAAGTCTTTTTTTTAAATTAAATAACAAATAAAATTAAGTAAAGAAAAAAAAAGATGAAAACTCAAATAAATAGAATCAAGTGAAAGAAAAGTTATATCTCAAATTCAAAAGATCATAAGGGATTACTATGAATATTTTTATGTACATTGTATTTTTTAAACATAACTGTAGTGTCATTCCAGAATAAATGTTTCATCATCTAAGTTCATAATAAAGTTTTCATTGTCTAAATACTATACATACCCATTGAAGTCCACTTGCCTTTACATAATGCAGATGCAATGTTGATTTTTAAATATTAATAATAAATGTCACATTATAACATGGCACTTGAAATACAAAGAAAAACTGCAAAGTGTGGTTTGCACTGCAGTGAGATAAGAGCAGCACATAGTCTATTTCTCAATCATTCTATTCTACTATTGTGGTGGAAAACTGTCATAGATAATAGCAAATGAGCATGGCTGATTCTAACAAATTTTTATTTATGAATATTGACATTTGAATGTCATGTAATTTTCATGTGTCACATTTTTTTTTTTTTTTTTTACAATCACTTAAATAGCACATACAGTTGGCGGACCACACAAAAACAGGCAGGGATCAGAGTTGGGTATGGGGTACAATTTACTAATCCATTCTAGGTAAATATTGAAGTTGATATGAAAATTTTGATGAAGAGTTTTCTAAAATTCAGATCATATAACACATCACTTTTTGTTTTATAACAAAGTTATAGAATAAATATTAAGACAGCCTTCAAAACTCACTTTGAACTGTTTTAGTCTGTCATTTGATACTTGGGCAAGGTACTCACTATAAATTTGTTTCTTCATCTATATAAGTAAGGTGGCTAATTCTTAAGTCATGAGTAAGACAAAGAGACTAGTATCAATCATAGCTACTTGGTATAAGAGAGGACACAACTGCCAAAAAGTGATCTGCTTCATGTGACCTTTGTTAAAATCAGAATCAACACTTTAACTAGTGATCCTTGATTTGCATGCACCTTGAAATCTGAGAAGCACTGATACAAAATGATGCTAATCAATTCAATCACACAAAGAAAAGAAATTGAAGATATACAAAAATGGTTTCCCTGTCCTTATTTGTAGGTGACATGATAATCATCTATAGTTCAAGATAGAATTCAAGGGGAATCAACTAAAAAAGCTATCAAAACTAATAAGAGTAAACAACAGGTAAGAAAGTTAAATGTAGGAAATACATTTTGACACACAAAGTATAAATGCACACATACATAACTCGATTGTCTTATATACACACTGGTAATCACCAACTGAAAAATATCATCATATTAAAAATATTGTAACCACAAAAATAACAAAAACAGTGCAGTTAAGGACAAGATTACTATGAGTGAATAAAGAAAATTATGAAATTTTACAGAGGAACTTTTAAAAGACATCTTGGATAAATTGAGAATATATCAAATTCATTTATAAGACCTGGCATAGTAAATGGTACTCTGTAATTATATCACTAATCTATAGATCTGTAAATCTATGTAATCAAAGAAATTTTCTCAAGTCACTTGGAAAGTTGATGCTGAAATTCATATAAAGAATTAAATGCTTAAAATTTGCCAAGAAATTGAGGAGGACATGCAGGTTGCTTGCTCTGCCAGATATCAGAATATACTTTAAAAAACTATTAAAATTAAATTGATATGGCATTTTTCTAGTAATAGTCAAATTGATTGGTGGATCAAAGCAGAGTCCAGAAATAGAATGTGTTTTAAGAATTTAGTTGATGAGACATTTTAAATCGATGGTGAAAGATTGGATTATTTAAATAAATGATATACAGTTTACCATGCATTAAAAGGAAGTCAATTTCCCCTATTCTTACCATATAAGAGAATAAATTAAAAATGAATTAAAAGTTAATCATAAAGATATAAAAGTGCCAGAAGAAAATAGAGAATGTTTTTTGTAATCTTTAGTTGGGAAAGCTGTTCCTTAAAAAAGACACAAGATCTAAAACTGAAAAAAAGAAAAATAAAAGACTTGACTATATAAAATCAAGTTTTCTGTCACCTAACAAGGAACTGGTTGAATATATTTGTAATATATAGCAAGCATAGAATTACATATATAATGTGAACAAAATTAAAAGAAAAGAAGGAAAATATAGCCTAAATTGGGCAAAATTCATGACATGGTTGATAAGCATGAAAAAATCATTAGCCTCCTTGGCCACTGTATTCTTCTACTGAAGTGAAACAAATTGCCCCAAAATGTAATGACAGCCAGTGTATCACATAAATAACTCTGCTGATGAGAAATCTGAACAGGTTTCTGCTCTCCATTGGCTGGATCTTAGCTGAAAAGATACAAAATCCAGGTGATGACTGCATGGCTGTGGATTGGTATCTTCCAGAAGCATCTTCACTAAATATCTGCATGCTGACACTGGAATAGTCTGGAACCGTCAGCCAGGAATTTATATATCTTCTCCGATGACATGGGGTTCTCCATAACAAGGTAGCTGGGTTCCAACATCAAGCATCCCAAGGAAACCAGGTATGAATTGCCATTTTTTAAGACCTGGCTTAGCCACAAGCACTCTCCGATTCAAGGAAAGAGGATAGAGTCCCTAGCTCTTGTTCAAAAGAATTTACAGAGGGAATATAAAATACGTGATACTCTTCAACCATTAAGAGAAAATCAATCTATCAACTGGTTATAAGGAGAATACAAATGAAATAACTAAAGACCATTTATTGTATATTAGATGGATTATTCTTTCCAGTTTCATTCATTCTTTAGAAAAAAGAATGGAAGATGTAATCAAAATGGAGATGAGTAAAGCAAAAATATTGGACTAAATTTTAGCACTGCTTTTCCTATTTAAAAAAAAATTTCTTGGTCTGAAAGGAATTCCCCTAGCCCAAATGTTATTAAAAATTGGCAATTTTATTTAAATATGAAGAAAATCCTTTTTTTTAACACAGTTTGAATTGCAATGTACTTTTATTTAAAGAAAACAAGGAAATTCCTCATCCTGAATTGAACTGACTTTTCAAAATTTGAACACATTCTACTAAACATAAAATTGTACCGTCCATATGTTCACCAACCCCCAACCCCAATTTTGGCCGCCTATACTGACTAAAAGTTAAGTAAGTTTAGTCATGAATAACAAGAATTTCTGTATGCATACATACGCATTTAGATATTGGGGGGGAGGGATAGAGAAACACAGAATATACCATATCATATTTTATCCTGTTTTGGGGCTTTTTAAACAATTTTTTAAATTATAGGCATGAAAGTAAGAAACTCAAGTGTAGTTAATAGTTTATGATTTTGATAAGTCACACAAGTATTTTTGTTCTAAGAGAATTTATCATGTGTGTGTGTGTCTGTGTGTGTGTGTGTCTGTGTATGTGTGTCTGTGTGTGTAAAGGCCAAAAGTCCTGGGCCTAGAAAGGAACAATAAAGGGTGCAACCTTTTTCCAAACAGGCAGAATAGTTGAAACTGCTTTCCCTACGTCATCATCTTTTTTGATACTTGCAAGAGAACAATAGATTATCCTTTTGCAATTACTAATAAAATAACATACCCAGTTAGCAAATTAAAAAGTTAAATTTCCCAGTGACATTAACTCATCTATAATGCATATAAGAAATAAATATTTTATTTGCTACATCATCCAATTCAATTTCTCAGTACACGTTATTTGAAATAAGGGTGAATTAGATTCCTTATGGGTTCCCTATTTTGATTTTCTTCTTTTACACCATATCTCTGAGTTTTAGTCAAGAGAACAAGCTAGAAATTATTACTAAGTGAGAAACCAAATCTTACTTCAGTTCCCACTCTAGAAAGCTCTCAGTATATAAACTCAGTTGGTAATCTGGTTGATTCAGACTGAGAATGTATATTCCCATTGAAAAAATGTTTTAATCTGTTATCATGCACTTGCCTACAAAACCTTATTTATCTTTAATAAAATAGAAATATTATTTATTTACTGAAATAAAATAAATAGAATACAGTTGTTCTATTTATAGTGAACTTTAGTTTTTGGGGAACAACAGTTGAGGAAGTAGATGAATTATTTTGTAAGATTGTGAAGGAAATTTTAGGTTGCTCTTATAAGTTGTGATCTTTTATTGCCTCAAATTTCACTACAAAATAGTGAGTTTTCTTCTTCCTGCCTCACTAAACTGTTAAAGCTATTTCCAATTTATTTGAATGCATAAGGAGTTATTTTGTTCTGTTTTGTATTGATAGTGACCTATCTTATCCATAGAGTAATAAGTGAAAGGGAAGAGAAGCAGTTGCTAAACTTTTCTTTAACCACAGGAGAGGAAATTGGAGTGATGGGGGAGACAAAATGAGAGAGAGAAAGCAAGAGAGAGAAAATGAGTGCGAGAGAAGACTGGAAATTTAGCAGGATGCACACACACACACACACACACACACACACACTTTGAAATGGAGACTGACTGAGCAGTGAGTTCTACCTAACAAATGTTGGGTTAGGAGGAGTGCAAGAAGAAGCAGTGATTTGGTTTGTACTTGAGAAAAATAGGTAGCAAAAGTAAGCCATCAGGTGTTCATCTGACCAGAACAGTCCTGTTTGCTACCAAAAGTGGGGCTGTGGGTCAGGTTGGGAAGAATGGAAACTTGGCAAAAATTCTCTTTTATCCTGCATTTCCATTTCCTAAGGAGAAATAAGTCTGAAATGATTTCACTGAGTAATCCAATAGTCTTACTGTACTTTTTCTTATAATCAATAAGGCTAGCTCTATTTTAATGCCCCTGAGCAGGCAGAGGTGTGGAGAAAGGTTTAACCTTTGGAATTTACTCTTTTAATGCAATGACAAGGTTCCATTTGTCATCTCCTCATAAAAATCATGCCCTAGCAGATGTACACATTTACCTGCAAACAAAGAGTAAAGAGTTGTGTGAAGTGGGTGTGTTAGGATAGGAAAGCAAAGGAGGAATTATATTTCTGACTCTGCAAATAGTAAAACATTGGGTGTGGAATATGTCAAAGAAGAAAGAAAACACACCATGTTCCCAGTTGTGGAGGTACTTTCATTCACTGCATTAGAGTTAAAGTATATATTAACTCTGATTAATTGCAGATGTTTAGTAAGAGCAGCTACCTGGTAAAAGATATTTTAAGTGTAGACCTTTTGATAAAATGGTATCTAACTGAAGTTATAGATCAGGAGCAAACACTTTAAAGCTTTAAAATTGACTTTAAATATGTCTTTCTTTCCATACATAAACTAGGATAAATTCTCTATCTTCTTTTCCTTACTTCCACTTCTTAATCTACTCTTAACAACCATACTTTCCTATCGTAGTTAAGACTGTCTTGCTCATCCTTTTCTTTGCAAAAGCCACAACAAAAAAAAATTATTTTGTTTCCTTTTATTTTTTGCCAAGTATTTTATATGTGTAAAAAACCTTTTATAGTTTTTAGAATATAAAATTTCTAATTTTCATGACAACCCATGACTAAACTAAAAAGATGAGTAAACTAAAGCTCAGTGAGGTGAAATATATGTATTACATTATTCTGATATGCATTTATGTATACACATACACAAAAATTTTTGCTGAGTTTCAGAAACAGAAGTATCAGTTAAGGATAACATCTCTGCCATCAACTTTTTTAAGTTATACACTTGCAGTGTTGTAAGATGTGAATAAGAAATATGAGAAAATTATTGAAGCATAGCTTAGTAAAAATATACAGTAGTTCAACAACTTGAATAAAATGGAAACAAAATAAAAAATAACCTAGAAAAAATGGATATTGTAGTTACTAATGTATGGACCTATCTACTAATAAAAGCAACTCAAAAACATTGCAAATAAAATGCAAGGTAATGTGAAGAACTTTTGGTCTTGTGCTTTTCATCTAATTGAGATTTTTGTTGGTAATGAGAGTATACTGATTTTAAAATAAGTAAAATGCTGTTGTCTTTCATGAAATAAAGTCTGGTGCGTCTTATAATTTTTTTCTCCCAAGTTCAGTTCATTTGCTTTATCTTTAAGCATTAATATTATGTAAACAGAAAAGAAGCTAATGAATTTACAAAGTACAAAATGAACGTATTTCTGAATGTCCTAGAACTTACACCACCAGATTCTGACTTTTGCCACAATACTGCAGATTTCAGGTCCTTGCAAACACTGCTTTCTGATTTTTAAAACTATACAAGTTTTGAATTGGATATTAATTCTCTAAGTAATTGCCTCAGTATAAAGTAACTCTACCCATAAATATAAAAATAAATATCTGTGTAAAAATATGATGTGACATGACATGTAGTAAAGCTTTTATTATTATGAATTTTAGAATGGCTATATTGCTCATGAATGGCATGACCATAAAATAATTACATGGATAAGCTGGAGAGAGTGTCAGTAAAATATGTATGATATTCTGTGACATTTTATATAACTATACACAATTTTTTATTATCATTTTCTTCTTCATTTGAAGCACAACATTTTTCCTACAAAAGAATGATGGCATAGTAGTCTAATAAGTTAAGAATGTTTGGAAATACAGCAAACGTTTTCCTACTACATTAACTTGGTTTCCAGCCTTACTGTATATGTACAGCAAAAGAAAACTGGAAAGAAAGCCAACTGCATTTCTATTTTGAAATCCAAAAAGGTTCACAAGGATAGAATTAACAATAACAAGGATAAAATAATTTTATGTCTCAACCCAAAATCAATCCTAGACTCTGCTAAATGTTTTGTTAAGACATATTTATAGTGACTGGAATATTGCTGGATACAGAAGAGACCTACAGTAAGTGATATTTGAGTAAAATAATCCCACATTTCTTTAGAAAACAGCTCCTACATTAAAATATGTTTATTTTTCTAATCCTGTTGATTAGAACTAGTTACTCTGAAACAACTGACTTTCCTTTTAGTTTCATAGGACCCCATCCAGACAAAGAGAATAGTAGAATGGGAGTTGAATGGGAGTTTGTAGCGCAATAGAGACTTATATGACTAGGAAGAGACATAAAAAGTCAGCTGCCACCTCCTCAAATAGTTAAATACTCTTTTTCAAAGGTCCCTAGTATAGAGGAACAAGACACTAGCAGCAGAAACCAGAGATAACATTGATAGGTTTTCCTTGATAGATTATCTTTGTGATTATAGAGATGAAGAGAAAAAGTGTGGGTTAAAAATCTGCTGTATATAGGGGGAAAGAAAGGGAACCTGACCACAAAATTCTGGTAGCACCACTGATGGTTTGTACCTTTAGAGGACTTGGAAAACTTTTTAGCATGAAATCTACAGGACTGTTTAATCACAGAAACCTAAGAACTTGCTCCGAAAATAATGCCTTGTTTATCCCTGCCAGAAACAAAATAAGAAAAAGCCACCATCAATGAAATATTTATTGTACTTTAGAAATTTTCAGTAACTTTTGTTTCTTCCCCTTTTAATGCCTCTTAATGCATTGTTAGGGTCTCACAAAATTTGGGAACTTCTCTTACCATGTATAAATTTAATTGCCCCAATATGTCTATGCTTTTTTATGTGTTCTGATGATTCCTCGAAAACACTGCACATAGTTCCTGGATGGAATCTACATGTTTCAAATTTATATAAGATAGTTATTAGCATTTATAGTAGACATATGAGTGTAAAGTCAGCTAAATTCTTTTATCAAGTGACAAAAAAAATACAAGTAATCCACTTTATTTGCCACCTTTTACTTTTACATTGTACTGGGATAGGATAAGGATTAAGAAAATGTGGTTCTGGCATACTAGTACAATGATGAAAGACAAATCCTTGAACATTTAGTGTTCTAAATTAGATAGCTAAAGAATTTCTTAATTTATGTTAATTTTTCAAAATTATTGTATGAAATGCTTTTGGCTTCTTTAATCCTCCTTATTCTTCAAAGCAAAGTGTTTTTCTCTTATCCTTTGCTCTGAAAAGTAAAGTGTATCTGGTATACTTTACTAGCCAAAGAGATGTCTTTGAATTAGTAATATACTGATATGCTTGACTGTTAGGATGTTACCTCTGAAGGTTTATAAAAATTTTTTTTTCTAAAGCATGTTATATACATAGATACATGTAAAGGGTTTTTAAGTCAAGAATGATAATGCCAAATTTTTGCAGTAATGTGCCAGATATTGTGCTAAGCACTTACTTTATCTCGTTTATTTGTCTTAACAAATCCTTTAAAGCAGGCACTAATATGATTCTCATTTTATAGGAAAACAGATGCTTAGAGGGATTTAGCAATATAACCAAGGTCACAAGGATAAATGTCAGAACCAGAATTCAAACCCATTTTTTTCTGAGTATAGAGATGCATCTCAGGATGAAAGAAATATTTCCCCAGAGAAGTCCCACATAGCTGTTACTACTGAGGTCTGTCACCAATAAACTCTAGATTTATTGCTTGCCAAAATTATTTTTGAAACTGTGCTTCCAGCCTTAATGACTTCTAAACCTACAGTGTCCAAGTGAACATTCAATTTATTCCAGGTGAAGTGAAACAAGACTGATTCTCAGATGCTTTTACCAAAAGGAATGGCTGTGAATGACATGAATGGCAAAAGTTCAAACTCTGTACTGGCTAGATAGAACTATTTATGGAAAATGGATCTTTCAGCACTATTTCTTAGAGCCACTTTAAATACAACAGAACCAGTTATTTTGGCCAAAATGCTATTCACTTCATGCATCCACAGAACTACATGATGTTAGAAGTTGAGCTGGTGCATAAAATTTCTTGACAGTTTTTGAATTCAGCACAAATGATAAAAGTAATGGTGAATAAATTAAGAGCAGTCAATCTCTCAATGAAGAACTTAATTATAGTAGTATTTGACTACTAGAATCTCTGTCATTGTCTATAAACAACAAAATTTCTGGAGGGTTAAACTTGGAGCACCAATCAACCATCCTGTGGGTAGCATTTTCTATTCATTACAATATTCATAGTGAATCTCAAATTAGTGCAAAAAAAAATCTTTGTTTTACTGTCAACATCTAAATATTTGTTGTCCTGCCAAGTCAGTTGTAGATGAAGAGAAATCCATTCAAAAGCAGTATTGTGTTTATTTTTGAAAACACAGACCTTCGTAAATCACAAAATATTCTCACTAGAAATACTCCTAGCCCCAGTGATTTTGTTTTAAGACATTGATCACTACTACTACTACTCCATGAGTAGGTATCATACTTTGCTTAAGAGCTTTCCTCCTGGAAACGAGAAGGAAATATAGTATCGCTTTAAGATAGTATCCCAACAATAAATACATGGATATTCGAAAGGATTTTAACTGGAAGAATTTAATGAAAGGACATTTACAGGCCACTAGTCCACATGAAGGCAACAACAGAGGATGGTGGCAGTGAGGGATAGTGACAGCAGGAAGTCATTACTATCCCTAAGCCAATAGCTAAAGGGGTATAGATTAAAATCAAAATGAGAACTAATTTTTCTATTTATCAAGGAAAACAGTAGCAATATGGACAAGAATGCAGTGAAATATATCTTCCATAAACTAGTAATGGACATATATATTATAATTTTATACCTATAATTTATATTATAATTTATGTAATTTTTCTAAAAAAAAGTTAGTAATTTCATTTCTAATCTTATCTTAAAGAAATAACTAAACACATAAAGACCTGTGCACAAATGTGCATCTAATAACTTTAATTATAATAGTAAAAAAAAAGCCCACAACCAATGTCCAACATTAATTAAATGATTAAGCAAATCACATATCTGTTCCATGGAGTGTTAAAAATTATGTTTACAGCGAAGTTTTTACATCGTATAGTAAGCAATCATATAGTAAGCAACATTGCATGTATAATATACTGTATATACTTAAAATTGTATGTTTAAAATACATAAAATAGCTACAGTTAAAGGAAAGCCATCAGTAGTTGCTGTTTCTCTAGATAATGAGAATATGGTGATTATTTTTCCTTTTGCCTATTTATGCCTTTGTACACTTCCCAAATAGTCTAAAATAAGATGCACTCCTTAATATTTTCAGAATGCCCACATTATACCAGGCATTGCTTTGAAACCTAGACACACAAAGCTCATAAGCATAGTCCTTGCCCCAGGTTTTATAAGCTAATTACATTGTAACCCTAAAAACTATAGAACAGTAAATCCACACAGATTTCTAGATTTTACCCAAAACAAACAACTTCTGACCTCCTCTACAGTCATCTCCAATCCAAAATAACTGCAGTAGCAGCAGTTTTACCCCATCTCCTTGCAGACTTTACCTATATCCAGGACAAAAATGTTTGAAACAGAATCTGAATGATATCTATCCTTGGCACATAACCAGTAGTAGCTTCCCATGTCAATCAGAGTAAAATCTTCACATAACATATAAATGCTTGACACCTTATATAAAATAACCTCACTGCCTACACCTGTCACTTTATCCCTTTATTCTACTTTATTTTTCTTTACATTCTCATCACTAACTGACTTACCATTTTTGGCTATTTGTTTTTTTATTTATAATTAATTTCTTCACCACTTTTATCTTTCTGCTTTCAATCCCTAACATTTAGAATGGTACCTGGTATCTAACAGGCAATGAATGAGCCAATGTGATCATAGCCTCCTTTTAAAGGACAGGAAACTGAACTGGGGTTGGGGGAGGAGAATAAATAACTAAAGGACAGGAAACTAAAGAATTAAATTACAACAAGAAACAAAAATAATTAATTCTTTAAATTATTTACAGGATGTTTTTCAGGAGTACAATCCAGATATCTTTCCTTTCTCCTCTCCTCTCTTTCTCCCTCTGTCCTTCACTTTCCCCATATCCACACATGTACACACAGAAACTGGCACAAGGGAAAAGAATAGAACAACTCTCCTAATGGATCAAAGTATGATTGTAAGCTGCACTCACTGTTCAATACAATTGTAAACACTTCATTCACATGATTATCACAAAAATGCATTGTATATGATGTGCATGTGTGTGTGTGTGTGTGTGTCTGTGTGTATTTATGTAAACCTAGCACTTTAGAATTAAATGAGGAAGGTATGGATGTAAAGATGTGCTGTACTGGAATTAAGCTTTTTATATGAGCCTTGCTTTAGTCTCATATGATTTTTTGAATACATGATAGTAAAGAAACTTTTTAACTTGTCCTGACAAACTGTGGAACCTAGGACTGCTCCCTTCAACGTCTTGCATAAGAAACATTTTCAAACAAAATAAGCCCATGTGTAAGATCCTGCCTGCATTGCAATAGTCAAGAACTTTTCAGGCCCTAAAGTTGAATTTTTTGTAAGTGAGTTGTCTAGAACATGAGATTGTTTCAATCAGAAGTCTCATTTCCCTGTTCTCAGGATGAATCGTAGAGCCTTTGGAGCAGAAAAGAGTATTAATTTGTTTTTATATAGATATTAATTACCTTCTCAAAGGGCTACCCAATGGGATTTCCTACTTGATGTCTGGTCTAAAATCAATCTAAATGTTCAAATGTGTGTATGGGGAAAGGAAAAGGTCATTTGGTCGTCAACCTATATGACCTGTAGTTTTGGTTTTAACAAACGAGTGTTAGAAACTTTCAGTTAGTAAATAGCTGACTATGTGTTTTCTTCTGGTTTGTTTTTAACTGAGAAAAAAAATGTGGAAAATTGTGCTAAGACCCTAAAGTGCACAATATGTGTTCAATTGCTAATATTAGTTCCCTTCCCTCTATCTTCTCAGAAAGTAGTTAAACATAACATCAAATCATAGCTTTAAAAGCAGATTAAATAATAAAGCCCAATATACGTTGAGTGTAACAAGGCCTGTGTCAGAAAATCATTCATTTATCAAGTAGTTAAATCTTTTAATAATAAAACAGAAAATGATGATTAAAAGGAATAATGACTTACTTCTAAGTGAATGCAAAATAACTTTTAATGTCAGAGGAGACAGCAATGCCAAAATTAATTTTGGAGTTCAGACTTACAGATAAGGAAGAGAAAGTGTGTAGTAATGAAGATTATATGCCCGAGTCCAAGGTTAGAATACTGGCTTCATAACCACATGATTTGGGAGCTGTATAATCTAAGCCAAGTAACTTCTTAGAAATACAAAATGAGGACAGTTAAAACACTATCTTATTGAATTTTTATTAAAAATAATTGAAGTCTTAGATCTAAAAACATTTAGTATCAGGATATGCTATGCTAATATGGAAAGTTTACTAATGCACTTATATTTTTGCCTTCACTCTATCTCTTATATTTCTGAAAATATTAACTACAGTTATCTGCTTCTTATCCTTGAGATCTGCCTAACCCTATTTTAGAGTTGATGTTTTTACTAATTAAAACGAGAATTTTTCAGAGGTTCTGTTTCTGAACTCATCTGCCTGAACTGAACTATAATCTTCTCTTGAAACCAAATTATTAATGTCGTATGTATATAATGCAGTGTGTGTGTATATATATATGTATATATATATATATACATACATATATATAAACTAGCAGCTTTCTGGAACCTTTAGGGGTAGGATTTGCGTAGAAATTAAAAGGTAAAATTAAAAAGATTGTTCTCCATATCTGGATGGAGATTGCCCTGTTTTCGTAAATATTTTCCTTTCTATAAGATCTTTTAATGGAATATTTCCTCTAATAGAAAAGTAAATACTTAACTAACATTTAACCATATGCCAAACATTGTTTATGCATTATTTCACAACAGACTAAGCATCCTGTACTGTTACCACCACTTATTAGCAAGAGGACTATAGTCAGAATTATTAAGTAATTTGACCAATGTCACATACCTACTAAGTGTCAGAGTCAGGATTTGAACCAAGGTGTACCTAATTCCTTTCTCAGTTTTTTATTTTTCCCTTTTGTTGATTGATTATCTCCTACACTTCAACTTTTTATTTTTTTTTCTTTTGAGGCTAAGTCTCACTATTTTTGTCCGTGGAACCTCAGGCTCACGTTGCCTGGGGTACCGAGACTCAAGCAGTCCTCAGCTTCAGCTTCCCAGGTAGCTGGAATTACAAGTGCACGCCACCATGCCCAGCTATATTTTTTTGGAACTAGGTCTCTCTACATGCCCTTGGTGGGACTCAAACTGTTATATCTGACCGCTGCCACAGCTTCCTAGGCTCCCGCTTATAGGCATGCATCACCATGCCCGGCGTTCTGTCCCTTTCTTAAGGAACACATCCTTAGTGCTTCTGTTATGAATAGGGTAGAGGCCTTTAATAAAGATGAGGTCTATATAAGGATGTGGTCCCTGTGCTTAAGGAACCCTTATAATCCTTTGGCAGAGACAGGTGAACAAACTATAGTATGACATGGAGTGGTTTAAGAGATCCATGAAACACTGAACTTCAGTCTTCCCCACCTGTACCTTGGACAACTACCTTTTAAGGTAATAGTTAGGATAGAGTGAAATGCTTATGTCAAGAGTTAGGCAAAGACCTGGAGACATAGTAATGCTCAGAATATGGAATTTATAATATTGCCAGACAGTCCCAACTAAGCAACCAGGATGCAAAGCTAGAAAAGCAACTTGACACTTAATTCTGAGAGACCCAAATGCCAAAAAGCATTTGGACTTACAGATTGATAAAAATAATTGTTTAACAGTCAGTAATCATCCTAGAAAGAAATTAGAGCTGATGCTATTTAATATAACCTTTCAAACTTTGTTGAAGGTGAGATGGATTTGATGGAAACAGTTGCAACTGGTTTAAAGGTGTCTTGTATTTGAAGTTTTGAAAGGAAAGATGAGATTCTCAAGTTTGATGTCCTGTATTTTTTTTCTCCCACAGTAATTAGTGAATGCCAGAGGCAGAAACTCGAGTCTGTGAGCTACTCCTCCCGCTATGCTCTGGGACTCTTTTATGAAGCTGGCACCAAGATTGATGTCCCTTGGGCTGGGAAGTACATCACTGATAATCCCTGCATACGCTTCATCTCCATTGATAATAAGAAACGCAATATAGGTCAGTACCCCCATTATTTTCCTTAAATACAGTAACAATGGTGAATGTAGATCATGAAAAATGCTGTTTAATTGAGTGTTGCCATTCTGAAGAGAGCAAGCATTGAACTCCAAGCCACAAGGGATAAAATTTGACGTCACCTTTGGCCAATAATAAAATACACAGTGATAGTAGCAAAGTTTCTCAAAAAAAGTCATTAACTACGTGGTATGTATTACTGAGTTTATGAAAATAATGTTAAAAGGGTTAAGATTTCAAATTGGACCAGATTTTCTTGCTTTACTTATGGACCTAGCCATACACAGATGCACCTTGCATCATCTCTTTCTTGGTAGATTTTGTTTTTTGTTTGCTAACTTTGTTTTTAACACTTGATAAAAGATATTCTACTTTCCATTGTAGAAATAAAAAGTAAATTTTACTGTGTTATGAAAACCCTTCACTTGGATATAATTTTATTTCATTTTTATCTTGAAGACAACATAAAATTACTTGGCATTCTATGTAACTAAAATGCCAGGTTAAGTGTTTCCTAAGAGCTTTACTAGAGTGGGGTAAAAATCTACACTCCACTTTTTATTTAAGATGGTTATAAAAATTTGATTTGAATTGCAAACATAAGCATAAGCTGATTCATTTCAAGCATAAAGGTGAAAATATGTTCTTATTTGTAGAATTGGGTGATTCTTGAGACCTACTTTTTGTGGAATAAAATATGATGATCAGACTCAGTTTTTGAAAGGAAACATCATTTCAAGTTGTTACAGTGTTTCATGGTGCAATGATGTGTTTCATCAAGCCATTAGTTAGTAGTCTTGCTTGATAAAATCACCAACTAACATCTCTTGACTTGCCAGAACTTTATAATGATAGAATTGGGTTGGGGCATGGTTTTATATCATAGCACATGATCTTAGAAAAATGTTTCCTTTATAATTTAAAACTCCCTAAGGGCTGGACTGTTTATGTTAACATAATATCACATATATGTACAATTGGCAGTTCACAAAATACTCTGTAACAGCAATGGGCTAACCATTTTTAACTCTATAATGACCTTGTACTGAGAAAAGGAGAATATCCCTTGTCTTTCCATGTACTTTGTCATGAATTATCCTTTGTATTGCTTCATAAAATCTGATATCAGTTACAATGTATTCAATAATCTATAATAGAAAAAAATTCAACTTGTTTAAACAGCATAAGTACATTTGTTATATTACTTGCTATGGACTGAACTGTATCTCCCAGTTCATATATGGAAGCCCTATATTCCAATATACATATATTGGAAGATGGGGCTTTTAAGAGTAGGATCTTAATCCAGCTGGATTCTTGACCTTCTCAAGATGAGGTAGAGAGAGAACTCTCTGTCCTTATGCGCACACCAAGGAAAAACCAAATAAGCAAAGTAAGAGGGTGGGTCATTTGCAGTCCAGGAAGAAAGACCTCACCAAATCTTCTGGTACTTTGATCTTTGATGATCCAGACTCTGGAACTGAGAGAAATAAATTTCTGTTGTTTAAGCCACCCTATCTATGGTGGTTTTGTTTGTTTTGTTTTTTGTTTTTTTATGGCAATGTGAGCTGACTGATAATTTAAGAGAGATTGGAGATATTTCAGGATGGGTTTATTCAGGAGTTCAAGCAATGTCTTCAAGGATCTTGCATTTAAATTTCCTTTCTCTTTTTTTCACTCTTAACGTTGGCATTTAAAATTCTTGCACCAAGCTGTCAATAACAGGCTGGGCACAGTGGCTCATGCCTGTAAGCTTCAACCTATGAAGCGACTGGGGCTAGGGATCGCAGTTCTAGTCTTGCCTGGGGCCCGTAGCAAGCCCTAGTTCCAAAAAAATAGCTGGACGTGGTGGCGCGCGCCTGTAATCCCAGCTACCTGGGAAGGTGAGGCTGGGGATTGCTTGAGTCTGTGGTACCCTGGGCAATGAGAGCCTGTGGTTCCACGGGCAAAAATAGTGAGACCTAGTCTCAAAAAAAAAAAAAAAAAAAAAAAAAAGATGTCAATAACTGGTGGAATCATATCTAGATCCAACAACATACTTAGAAAGAAGTGGAACTATTATTTTCTCTCTTCCTTTCTAAAATCAAGGACTTTTTTTTTTTTTTTTTTTTTTTTGGAAATCCCTCAGAAGACTTCATCTTGTGCTTCAAAGGTCAAAATTGAGTTACTCATCAGTCTGAACCAGTCACTCACAAGAGGGGTGGCACTATAATGAAGAGCCTAGACAGATCAAAGTCTGCTCTTGGAACTGTTACTGGGCTCTCCTTTTTAGTCATGTGAGAGGTTTATACCTGAATAAAACAGGGTTTTGTTATAAAGAAAGGAAGGAGTAGTGGATACTGAAATGATGACAAATAATACCCATTACCTTCAAATGGAGTCACATTATCTTCAAATTAAGTCAGTGCCTTAAATCACATTCAGTGACTTAAGAGTTGTTTGTATTTAAAATTATCTTTGAAAAGTTCCTTAAAACTGCCTAATGTTTTGGAGAGTAACATAGCTTTCAGTTATTTCAATATAACCATCTCTCAATAACATGCAATAGTTTTCAGTTTCTTTGAGTGAGTTCAAATGAAACGGGTGACTTACATGTAGAGAAGAGAGATTTTCCTACAGTGAAAGACACAGTGAAATAGCTAGCAGTTGCTGACAGATTAAATACACTGTACAGATTACAAATGGAGTAGGCTGGTGGGTGAAAACCTCCATCTACAATGCAATAGCAATCTGTAAAATCAGTCATGCAAATTTGAGAGATTGCAATGTAGAAATAGAAATAAACATTCACAGTGATTGTATTTATAGTAATATAAATACAAATATATATATATAATATAAAGCATGAATTAGAAAACATGTTTTTACTGTAACCCATGATAGTACTACTTCAGTCAGCAAAGAGGTACTTTCCTTCTTTAGTCAGTTTTATTCTTGTATTATGCAAATTTTGTTATAGAAGACCTCTAATAAAGGCATTCTCTAACACAAAATCTGTCTTACATTTAACTATTTTCTTATCATCTAGGGACAAAATGCAAACAGTATCTTAGTTGAATACACATAATATAAATGTCTGTATTTTGTAGCTGAACTATATTTTATTGATACCTAAATAGACCAATAAGCATTGTCTCTGTTACTGATACTACCCCACACCCACCCTTTATTTGGGGTGTTTCATTGACTCAAGGACTAATGTTTTAATATATAAACTCAAATAATGAAGGGGAATATTTATGTTTGTCAAGGTAATGAAGCTACAAGATAGATAAAGGAAAGCAGAAGTAAGTCCATTAAAGACAGTGAAGATTATTTCTTGAAAAGAACCAAAAGATAAAGGATTAGTGACCCAAATCAGACAAAGGTCAAAGAGTAATCATTTGTCAAATGTCAGGAATAGGCAGTAAAAACAGAAAGCTACAACTGCAACCAAAATCTACACAAGCAAAAGGGGCTGATTTCCAAGATAACTGGATCAAGCTTCAGGTTATGTGTACGAACCAATATACTTTGGTTTGTTTCCTAAAGCTTATTCAGTGGAACAGTCATTCCTTGAGATGCTTTTTAAGAGTGGGTCCTGTCATCCAATAAATTTGTAAAGTGGTGTGTCAACTTTACTTCTAGTTTGGAAAGTGTCAGGCAAGGTATCCTGTAAAAAGAATTCCTATAATAAAACACCCTCTCACTTCATTTAATACAGAACTTCCCAAATGTATTTAACTGTGGAATATTTTGTGTGGACATCAAATCTAAACTCCTACAGAATTAGTTCCCCAGAACACAGTTGAGTAAACCTAGCTTGATTACTTTTCATGCTACTGACCTGGTCAGAAACTGTAAGCTCTATCAGAGGGTTCAGAAGGTCGGGTCCTAAAAGGAGACTAAACTTGAGATTATTCTTTATTAGTTAGTTAGATAGTTAGTTAGTCAATTAGTTAGTTGACTATAATTCAGGTAATATTTGCATACACCCATGAGGTATAATCTCCACAATGCACCCACCACTAATGTGTCCATATTCCACCACCATAGGCCATTGTACTTCTATCTCTCTTTGTTCTTATCCCTTTCCCATCACTTCCCTACCTTAGTTCTTCCATTTTATTGTCAGTTATCAAGGATTAGTCTTTAGGCTTGTTTTTATCTATTAGTTTAGTTACTTTATATTCTACATATTCATGACAACATGCAGTATTTACTTTCTCCTTCTGACTTAATTCACTTAGCATTATCTGTTAAAGCTCCTTCCATATTGCTGCAAATGGCATGAAATTATTTTTTATGTGTATTCCATTGTGTATATATACCACATCTGTTTGATCCACTAAACTGTTCTGGGGCATTCTGGTTGAAAACCCTGAGATTATTTAGAGATGAAAGAAGCTCAAAAATGGGTGGGGCTAGGCACAATTTAGGATGAAATAAAGTTAGTATTAATATGTATAATTTTTAAAAATTGTCAATATGATTGACATAGTTGGAAGTGGGATTTAGGATTTTTAAACATCTAGATTCAAATTCTCGCTCTGAAACATGCTAATGATGTGACCTTGCATGACCTTTGTATTTATAACTTTTTGGGTTTTTTGGCAGAAAGCATTCCAAAAAAGTTAATAACCTGAACATAATGAAAAGTTATTTCTTATAACCCTAACCCTAACAAATTTATGACTGGTACTTAACTTTCATCAAAAAAATGATTCAAAGACCCAAACTCCTTCCGTCTTTTGACTCTGCAAACTTCATCAAGTAGCTAAAAGAATTACTACTCTAGTAGGAATCAAATCAGTAGATAAAAATCTGAATGGAAGAGAGCTTTTAGGAGACTTTAGAACTAGTCCTAGAAATGGCGCATATCAGTACTCTTCATATTCTGTGGGTTTTAACAGTTATATAGTGACACCTATTTGGAAAGGAACATGGAAATGTAGTCTATTACTCAGGTAGGAGGGATCAAAAGTGGACTTGTCAACATATAGCCAGTTCCTACTACAACACTTTGTAAAAGTGTTCTATGAAAGGAGCATTTTTTAAAAAAATTGATTGCATGTGTGTATTTTATATCACTGTATACTCACTCAGAGGTTCTTCCATGAGGTCACCCATGAACCATCATCTTAATCTCTTGTACTCATCCCTCCCCTGATTTTAACCCCCTCCTTGTGTTTCAGTTTCAATTCTGCTGACAGTTTGTTAGGTTTTACTTGTCCTTTTGTTTTGAAAGGAGTATTTTTATGGAGGTTTCATCATATAGGCATAATCAAATATTAACCTAGTTTCCAGCCTTTTTCCCCTTCCTGGAGGTGGGATTAAACTCAAAGTTATAAACTTCTAGTCATATTTTTCTGGTGACCAGCTCTCATTCTGAGACCCTCCTGGCGCCCATTAGGATTTGCCTAATTGCACAAAAGGCACTCCAATCACCCAGGAAATCCAAGGATCAAAGGCCAAACATTAGAACAAAAGATTTTCTTGATGCTCTTATCACTAGGATTTTAGGAACTTTGTGCCAGTATTTTGGAGAGAGAGACCAATGTGTGTGTTTGGGGGTGGGGGGTTTGGGGGGTAGGGATGCTGTTTTTCACACTCCCAAGAAAAATCTCAGTTCCCTCTCAAGTTAAATTTGCAATCACACTAACCAGAAGCCAGACTTCCTAGTTTCACCTCAGTTCTACCACTTACTGTGTGACTTTGTATAAATTACTTAAATTGTTTCCTGGCTAATCAATAAGGTGAGAGAAATAATGCCAACCTCAGAGTTTTATTGAGGATGAAGTGGTTTAAACACATAAAGCTTTTCACATAGCACTTAGCAAGTAATAGGCCAATATCTATGGCCCCAATTACTGTAATTAATAATTCCAGTTTTCAGCTTGGATGTTATATTCTCCAAAGTGAAGGGCATAAATGTAAAAGCCTAATTTAGGTGAATGCAGCTTTGTTACCAGTATAAGCTGAAATCAAGATGACTTAGATGTGCATAAGTAATCTTGAATATCATTGGTCAGAGTTTTAACATTTCTCCTGTCCACCATCTGGAATAGTGTTAATGAACAACAAAATAGCCAATAGATGATAATCTGAGATTAATACAAGCTATAGCTTTAGAACTATGCTAACCAATGACCATAATAATGTGATTTTTAAAATCTAATCAAAGGAAACAATCCAACTCATTAAAAAGGAAACAAAAATGAAGTTTTTATTACACAGAATGTATACTTGCAAGAATTTTCATGTTATGATTCTTGAATACAAGCACGAATGTGTAATGTCTTTTACAAAAAAAATGTGAAAATGTAATTCCATATAGCTGGTTATTATCCTGTTTATCAAAGATGGAAGGACATTATGAACTCCTGTACATAATTGACAGTATTTGAGACCTTAAATTCTTTTATTTGAGACATGAAAGAGAGAAGGGGAAAGGGAACAATGAGGTGGGGGCGGGAAGAATTGCAATCATGAAAAGCTGCCAGGTTTCTAGTTCAGGCTCTACTTTTAAAATCTTAATTCCAGAAACAGCTCTCAGAGAAAATAACAATCATCTTTTTAACACAACAAGCAATAGGCAATTGCCAATTAATGATACTATGTTTTTTTTTATAATAGACATAGTCATTTGTCACTATTATGATATGTCATAGTAGACATAGTCATATTTCACTTATATAACTGATACTGGTTCAGCTAACTCTGTTCAAAGTAATTTAATATGATAAACACCAGTCAAATACTAGCTATAAATATTCATCTCACTATAATAACAACACAAAATATTGTATAATTGTAATATCAAATCGAGATGCTTTTTCAAAAACAAAAATATGTGTGTGTACTGTATAATTATGTAGTTGTATACAGGATTTATGTGTATATGAATGTGTGTTTGTATATATATATGAAAATATTCATTTGTTACCTAAATCACTAGGCACAAATTATAAAATAATCTTATTTCAGATGTTTGCTACTTCTAGAAACAAAAATGGACTTCTTCAGAGAATGAAATAATTCAGTCCATTTTGTAAAGAGAACATTTGCACACAAAGTAAAAGCAAGCAACACAGAACTTTCAGGCTCTGGTTTCTCTATAAGCTGTCTTTAATGAGAAAGATTTACATCCAACACAACACTTGTCCTCCCACTTGCCAAGCAAGTTAACTCAGTATGAATATAACTGCCAGAGATGGAGGAAAAATGAAAAAGTAGTTAAATACTTTATATCCAAAATGAACTTTAAAAAAATAATAACCTGTAGAGTATATTACTGTCAAAAAAAAATCTTATGGAATTGTTTAAGAAAAACTAATTTCCTAAATATTTGATTTGTTCAGTTGAAAGATTATTTACAAAAATATATTAAATATCTTCTTGTGTCAGGTACTATATTAAGAACTGATAATTCTGTAGCTACTGTCACACATGCCAGAAAGAGTTTGGGGAAGTTTACTCCCATGAGGTTCTGCTGGACAGTGACTTGGAGTCAAGTTTTCAATTATATAAATGGATGCACTGATAAATATAATATATAGGATCTCTGATCAAAATCAGGAAGAGTCATGTTACCTGGAAACAGTATTTTGGGCTTTTAAAATAACACTTAACACTTTTTGTCAACATAAACCCAGTAATTTTCTTTCTTTAGGTGAGGAAATAAAAAGTGGGAGCTATGATACATTTAATTCCATTAACAAATCAAAAAGTTTAGTATGGCCTACTAGTGGGCTTTCTCCTGGGACTGCTAAATGTTTAAAAGATATGAATGAGTCCTGAAATGTCCAAGAAGCAGTGAGCAAATGAGTAAAGAAAGTCTAGAACCTATAGTACTTACCTAACAGTTCTGTAAATATAAACAATTCCTAATTGCAGTCTAAGAATTATCTACACTAAGAAATGAATCTTAGACACTAAATATTCCAAGTTCTGTTTTTCACCAGCATCCTGCCTTTATGTTCTGCTTGCCCTCCCATAAAGAGTGAGATTTTTCGCTTACAGTATTACCTTAAAGTTGTGGTTGTCTGGCTGAGTTTTACAAAAGGCCTTCGGTTTAGCCAAGAATTGGTCCAGAACATGAGAGCCAAAAAGTTGGTGACTAAGTGTAGTTTTTCTTCATTATTAGTGAGGGAGAAGAAGAGGGAGAGGAATCAAATGACAATTTATGATTAATAAATGTACAAATTTGAAATGTGCAGATCATAGATTAGAGAAGCAGAAAACACTGACTGAAGTCACCATCCATCATTACTGCCACTTTAGAAAGGAAACAGCAAGAGAAATCTGTTTATTGACTTGTAAGGAGGTGAGGAAGACCAATATTTAGCTAGGAGACAAAGGTCTACAGAGCTGTCGAAGTAGGAGTAGCCAAAATCCATTGGAATTCTCCACTAATAAAGGTTAAATTGGTATTATCAGCTGAAAAAATTTCTGTATTAACCGTCATAACATCTAATTGTTATTTGTAATTACGACCAGTTGAACATCTAAATGAGCGAAGTTTAGAAGTAGGAGCAAGAAGAGTTCATTGTTTTGCCTAATTAAGAAGAAAATTTCTGACATCCTGAGACAATGAAGAGGGAAGAGAGGGAGAACAAGGAAAAGGAAACTAGAGGGTAAGAGGCTCTGTTGGAATGAGAGATTCCTTTGGAGATTTATGACTTCTTTGCCATACAGTTTACTTTGTGAACCCTTCCCATAACTCCCTACAACTTCAACAGAGTTCTAGATTGAGCAGTTGCTTTATATCCAACATAGCTTTTTCTTTCTTTCTTTCTTGTTTCTTCATCAAAAATGTTTTGGGAATGTTTTGCATTGCTTTTTATTGAGGTCACATTGGTTTAATCATTATATAGGAATATAGGTTCATATCTCTTCAGATGTGTGTTACTGTACCACACCCACTACCAAGACTCTCATAGTCCTCCCCCAACGTCCAATGAGTCTCCTGACCTCATTGTTCTCCACCCTCTACCTGCACAGCTGTTAGTCATAATTCTACTTCCAATAAGATTTCTAAAGTTTGTTTTAGTTTGGTTTGATATGTCTTTTTTTCCCCTTTATAGTCCATGTATACCAGATGGTATCACTAATATATAGAATATCAAGTGGCTAAATTAATAGTCAAATGAAAATAAGATGACACCCTTGATATATGACTACAGAACATGGTGCTTTTGATTGCAGCATTGTTATATAAATCAGGAGAGTTCAGGCATTTTCTGGCATATCTGAGATAAAATCAGATAAGAACTTTATGATTTCTTCAGGTTGGTTCCTGCATGGAAATTTGGATTCTAAAACTAAATCAGTCTCACATATGTCTGAGAGTCTTATTTTGAATTAAGCCTGGAATTCTCATCCTCTGGACCTCAAATAAAGCACACTCAATTTTCTGTTTTCATAATATCTGCAACCTTGTCAGTCTGTTGAGAGAGCTGAAAATTGGGAAAAGGCTCTGTGGGACTGAGCTGTTTTGAAGAATCTTGAAGTTAAGTCCTTCCCACAGTCTGAAGTGAAACTGTCAACACCCTGGGTTGTAAGCCATGGCTCAGAGTGATGTGCTGTGCTGTGCTCTGCTTTACAGACATGCCTGGTTTTCATCATTCTGGAGGCATCTCAAGCCCCGTGCAAGTTGAGAACAGTCTTGTAAAAGTGTGTAAGTCTGAGACAGCTTGTGAGCTTCAGGTCCTGGGAAACTTAAAGACTTGTCGAGCAGGTTGAAGACTTGACAAGTCTCTTTCTGGTTCATTCTTATCTGGGGCCTCAACAACACGACCCCCAAAGAGATGGTCCTTTCTTTTTCCTAGAACTTCTTCAGAAAAGATTTCACCATTTTCCTCACTGTCCATAATTCCTCCTCAGATCAATATAAAAGTCTCTGGCCTGAAAAACTGATACATCTTGTTTTCATAGCCTGCTACATTCTCCAGGTTTAGAAATACTCTCCTTTGGAGAGAATACATGTCATTCTCTATCATACATGCTATACATCAGTTATTCAATTTTATCTTGTTCATGACTGAAAATATAGATACTAGCGTATTGGTGTGGCTGTGGTGTATATCCATTGCTCAATAAATTTTGCTGATCCAGTTGCCCTTCTAGCAGCTCTGGAGTTCTTTTTCTAGATCCTGAAATAACATTAAGAATGTATATTTCAGTACTAGTCAACCACTTCGCAGGCAAAGAAAAATAATGACCAGGTCAGCAAATTGTTCATCTCTAAAACAGTCTAGGTATCTGTTACCACTTCACTTTGAATCTTATAAAATGAATTAGATCTTAAGCATAATTGCTGAATGTGAAAGACATTGAAAAACATTTGAGTTCTTGGAATTAGAATGATCAGAAGCCTCCTTTGGATACTCTGTACCATTCATAGGACATTGGGAATACTTGATTACATCATACCAGAGATATTACCAGTTCAGACCTAGAAATTTATGAAAGTCCTCTTCCTAGAGGTACAAGTATTGCTATTGTCTCCAGATCTCTAGAAAATATACATCTGTTTTGAATAATGCCCTATAACATAGACCTTGATTTCCAAGATTATACTTCAAAGGATCCTACTGTTCTCTTTGTGAAAGATATTTCTTTTTAATACTTGGTTAGAGAACAACTGTGCTCCAGCTGAGATACTTAACTTAGAAAATATGTCATTAGTTCACAAAATGCCATTTTTCTTCTATAATCTAACAGTTATATCTATCTTATACTACAGTGGCATTAAAACAAAATGATATCTTGCATAGGAACCTTGTCATAAATTATGAGTTCATATTAGCCCATGCTTCATGAGTGGTGAATACTTTATTGTATAATTTATGACTTGTATTTTATTATCATGGATAGTCAAAAATAACCAATGTTATTTACAATGGTGCAGTAGACTTCACAATCACATAGACTTAGTTTCAAATTATAAGTCAACCCTTAGAACTATATTGAACCATATTATGCTATTATCTTTGTAAATTAAAAATCATTGACTACCACAACCAGTATTAGGTTGTGATTCAATCTAGTAACCTCTGTGACCATGAGTAAGTTGTATAGTCACTCTGAGCTTCACTTACCTGTGCTGTAAATATAGTATTAATAATGTTTCCCATATATAAGGATTAAATGAGCTAGTATATCCAAAATTCCTAGTACAATGGCTGGCACATAGTAAACTCATAGTTAATGCTATCTTTATAGTTGTTGTCAGATATAAATTATTTTATGCTTTTTACAGTCTTCAGCTATATACAATATATACAATAAAGTATAATTTTTTTTCATTCTGAGAAAGAGAAGAAATTGCCAACTGTAAATTTAATTAAATTATATTATCTTTTGTTAAGAATAATATATGCATTTGGTTAGTTAAACAGTATCTTATTAACTGAATAAGGTGCTAAACTCAAGAGAAGTTAGATATAGTTCTTCTTTTTATAAAATCTCAAATCACTTTTTAAATAAGAAATATACCAAAACATTTACACTGAGACATTGTGAAGTAAGTCATCAGCAAATTGAAGGACTGAGACTAATTCAAGAACAATCTTGAAGTCCCAAGTCTAACTGTGGAAGCTCACCTCATAAAATTGCTTCATTGTGCCCATGCTTTATATCAGACAGCATTTTTAACTCTATGCAGAACCACCAACCCATCATTTTTCCCAGATGTGATACTGCTGACTCAGTTTAGTCTAAAAAGGTTTTTGTTTTATTGCAAGTAACTTTCTTGTTATTAAGTGAGCTGAGAAAGCTTAGATATACCACCTACGATCATATGTGAGCCCTGCTATTTTAAATGGTCATTGCCTCTACAGGCTTCTTTTGTGCTCATTTAGATAATGAGAACCTGCATGCACATAGAATTCCCTTCATAATATTAATGAATATTGAACATTGGAATCTTAAAAGAAATTATTGAAATTACATTAATATTTATAACTTATCTATTAGATTATGAGTTCTTCAATATAAAATATTCCAAACTAATGTTTGTAAGAATGAAGCATCCTTGAATTTAAAATATATTTTCCTCGCTGAAATAGATTTCCATTATACATATACCTATTGAATTCTTTGTTGTCAATGTTCCCTATCCTTACATTATTTAATAGAGTCAGGAAAGACATTTTAGAATCTTTAGTTTGATTGAATCTAATGTGCTGCTTTTTATTAAAACTAAAAGGAGTTTTTTCCCCTTTCTACTCTCTATATTCATAATTGTGGCTTCTTGTGAGTCACTAACAATGTCATAAAAAAATTTGCCCTCCACAAGAGTGACAAGGGTTTAATAATGAAGATCCACAAGGAACTCACACAGTTAAACAAAAGCAAAACAAGAAGCCCAATCATAAAATGGGGAGAACTAAAAAGAAACTTCTCCACAGAGGAAATACAAATGGCCAACAGGCACATGAAAAATTGCTCAACGTCACTAGCAATAAGGGAAATGCAAATCAAAACCGCAATGAGATACCACCTTACACCAGTAAGAATGGCTCGTATTCATAAAACAGGCAACAACAAGTGCTGGCAAGAATGTGGAGAGAAGGGGACATTCTTACACTGCTGGTGGGAATGTAAACTGGTCCAACCTCTATGGAAAGCTGTATGGAGGGCCCTCAAATTAATGAAAATGGAACTACCATATGACCCAGCAATTGCTCTCTTGGGAATTTACCCAAAGGAGACTTCAGTGTGGCTACAAAGGGACACCTGTGTTCAGATGTTTATTGCAGCAGTATTTATAATTGCAAAGACATGAAAGCAACCAAAATATCCGAAAACAGATGACTGGGTGAAAAAAATGTGGTATATATACACAATGGAATATTACTCATCAATTAAAAATGACAAATTGAATGATTTTGTGGTAACATGGATGGACTTAGGAGAATTCATATTAGCAGAAACAAGTCAAAAAGAAAAAAAAAACAGAAAGCAAATGGTTTCACTACTATATGGGACATGGGAAAAATAAACAGAAATCCATGAAGAAAAGTCAAAACAAGCCAGCAACCAAATTGAAGTACACAACTTGGGGGTGGAGGGGTGGGACAGGGTGGGAATGATCAGGGAGGATGGGTGAACCCCAGAGATCACAGACATGTGAAATTTATGTATAAATAAATTATTTAAAGAAAAGAAAAAGAAAAATACCTCTGGCCAGTCTAAATTAAAAAGATGACTAAATTTGAAAAAAAAAAAATAGATTATAGTCTCTTTGATTTAAGACCTTTTACCAAACAAAATACCCAGATACAATGTTCTTCTCCTGTCAAAATGTAACAGGAAGAATAATTTCAATGGTCTTCTTAGATAAAAATGTCTACAGTTAACCATTAAATTTCCTCTATGATAAACACCAGAACTATTTTAACAAAATAATAAAAACGTCATCATCGGATTATACTTGCAATTTCAAAATCAACTTTTTATATAATATCAAGGCAAAAAGTTCTCTTTAATAGACCAAATAAAATAGAGGAAAGCTATAGATCAAACCCTCCCACCCAGTGATATTATTTCATCCTTTCACAGAATCTTGTTGAACAGTCACAAATCTAAAGCTGAACCCAATTACGTAACTGCAGCGATAAAGTGATATCCTTAGAAGCAAACCAGTATGCTGGCTCAGGGGGAAAACCTTGCCCAATTCAGGAAAATGGTCCAATCATAATACCACTTAACACACAAAATTTCATATAAGGCAGGATGCTGAGTAAGCCAAAATAATTATGTATAATAAGGGATGGCTGCTTATTGGCAGTGAGGATTGGGCAAATTAAGCATTTTAGTGGACTATCATCATAGCAAACCAGAACTCTCTTACATACTGTGAAGGGTTTGGAACACCAAGTGCGAGTTAGGACAAATCCTCTGCTCTGGGGACCTGGGTAGAGCCCAATTAAAGGACTATTGAAACCATTTCATTTTTCCTTTTAGCAGTGCCAATAAAAGCTGCAACAGGCTGCAAATCTCCTTGTGTCTCAGGATAAATAGATGTTTTCATAAAACTTGGGAGGTCTTACTTACCCAGTGAAAAAACTCCCAAACAGCTCCTGAAATATATGCAACTCTTTTCTTTAAGTGAACAGAATCAATGGATTTTTTTTTTTTTTTTAGGAATTAATGAGAGAAACATAGAGGAAAGGCTATTCCAGCCCTGGGCAGTGGTTGAGTCCTGAAAAATGCATGTGAAAATTGTTTTGCTCCTTTAAAAAAAATTCTATATGTATAATCAAACAATATTTTCAGCAATGGCTCTTGATTGCTTACATTAGAAATTCTGACCTCATGTTTCCTTCAGCGTTCAATGTCTGTAAACCAAGCCACTAATCTCCCAGAACCGTAAGCCAAAATCAGAACTCTCTCTTAGTTTCTTCCTCTCCTTCACTACAATATCCAGTCTCTCACCAAATTATACCGATTTGAGTTCCCAAATAGACATTGAAATCACTTCTCTTTATGACCACTGTCAAAGCCAAGATTGTTGTATTGACCTCTCCACTCCTATCTCTTTTCAGTTCTTTCTTCACAGAGAATGATTCTCAGAACACATACCTATTCATGCCAATTACTTTCTTATTGAGTCCTTTTATGCCTTCTTTATACACATGGTATTAAATTTCAAATCCTTATCTTGACTACAGGTCCTTGTACTAGATTATGCAAGTCTAGTTCAAAGTTTGCGAACTTTTTCCATTAAGACCAAATTGTGGAATACTTTAATCTTTATGAGCCAATCTCTGTTGTGACTACTCAGTACTACTGGTGTATGTATGCTATACATCTATAAAGGAATGGGCATGATTGTTCCAGGAAAACTTTAATTACAAACACAAGTGGCAACCCCTCATCTAGCACATACCTCTTGCTAGCTCCTCACTCTTTAGCTTACCTACCTCTCATACCTCTCTTTCTGCCATGGTATTTGGCACTGAAGAACATGTTCCACTCTGCTCGTTTTACCTAGATTGCCTCAGTTGAATTGCTTATAAGAACTTCTACAGAGGTCATTCTGGATTTCTAATGTAATTAACTTTTCCTACTGAAATCTTTTCTAACACTTGATATTGTAGTTTCTAGTAACTACACATTGATTTGTGTAACTACATATGTAATTTATATGACCGTTTTCACCTTCAAATTATAAGAGAATGAATTTGCTTTACTTATTTTGTACCTCTATACCTGACACAATGCTTAACAGACAGAAACCTCTCCATGTAGTGTTTTTTGAGTGAATAATTAATTAATGACATCCAATCAAAATATACAGGAGAAAAACAAAATATAGAAATCTCAGGTCTGAATTATGAGGTGCTCTAAGTCCATCCATCCTCAATGTTTATCATTTTAAAGATTTTAGACTTAAATCAGGCAACTAGTAGGCATATTCCAAAATGTTAACTACACAGGCACTTGTCGTTGACATGTAGTGGCTTACACAAAGTTGCAGAGTGGTAGGAGAGCTGTACTTCATATGGTAGCTCTGCCATCTGGAATACCAGACTTGCAGGTCAACATGAAGCTAAGAGAAAAATGGAGGAGACAACAGCTTTTAACAGCCTTCAACTGTATGTGCCACACTTCACTTCTTATAGTCCACCTACCAAAACAAATTATGGGGCTCCAGATAAACTGCCAAGTAGATTAGGGATTTTCTTGGAATATTTGGAAGCATATGGAATATTTGGTTAAGGATGAACTGTCTCTGGAAGAAAATGCACAAAATGTAAAAGTAGGACAAGTATGTTTCCTAATATTAAGCAAAATTTGCTATATGAATATTGGTATACCATAGAGTATATAATTTTGAATTTTAAAAAGCTTTTCTAAAATTTTAATTCATCTCACTTGTGATAACATCTCACTTGATAGAAATAATTCTCAACTTGGACACTTTTCTACAAAGATTTTTCATGCTGAATAGAGCAAAATCCTCATTTTTTAATAATTTAAAGTTACGATCATGATTTTTCTATATACTTCATAAGGTTTGATTATTTTAAAAGAATTTTATGACATGTTTCTTTTTAAAAGCAAAGTAAAAATATCAGAATCCAAAAATCAACTGTTGGGGAATTATCCTTCCAAAGAAAGAAACATATATATATTTTCTTTACTCCCAAACTTATTCAGTTGAATACTTGATATTCAGGTGAATACCAAGACAGCTCTACTAGTGCTTAGATTCAATGGGGGAATATTAAAAATATTCAAGCATGATAGTAAAACATTAAAACTCTTTCTAAGCAAGATTGCAGCAATGATTAATCTGATGTTCTTTTTGTTTCCTTAGCTATTTTATTTATGCAGTTATTGAAGTTATATAAAATCTTCACAATGAAATGTTTGTGGAATTGAAGTATCATATCTCCATGAGACATTATATTTTCAACTGGGCAGTAAACCTAGTCAGCTATTTAACAATCCCTGAATTACACAATCCTTATATTATAGGAATATAAAAAATGTAACTCCTTTCAAAGAGGTCATTATAAACTCTGAGGCCATAGTTTCATCTTTTACAAAGATGAAAGTAATCCTGTTTTGGGTTTCCTGAGATTTATCCTCTTTATTAATTATAGATTATCTGAAGGTAGTCCTCTAGAAAGAACTGCCTAACAATATCAGATCTTCCTCCTACACATTCAAATGAAGACAGGAACCTAAGAAATGATGTAGAAGGATGGGCTCAAACATGAGTTCTTGTAGAAAACTTTCCTGACATGGAACTTCTTGAGTGATAAGAATGCTGTAGGTCTATACAGTTTTATCCTTGCCATGGAGTCTGGAAATGTTGCCTCTTTATTCTGCCACAATGGAAAGCTTCAAGAAATTGCTTCCTCTGGAAAGGCCATAATTATTTGAAGAGTGAGAATTTCCAGTCACATTAAGGTAGTTTGATGTGATTAGAATCAAGAATGGGGATTGGGAGGAGACATTATCTCAGAGCTTATGTAATGCAGAAAGACTTGTGAGTCTTGAACTCTAATTTACACAATCTAGGTCTTGGGGGTTGAAGCAGCAGGCATGGCTCTGTCTCTGCAGACTCTTACCCTCTTTCTACTCCCTCTTGCTATATCTGAGTACATATATGGTCATTTGCATATGTGCTAGTTATTTCTCAATTAACAATTAAGAAAATACATTTGCCTTCTATTGTAACTTATTTCTGTGTAAAAGGCAAAGAGTAATTTTCTACAAAAAATTTAAAAGAAGTATGACAGGAGTTTGAAAAGTAAAAAAGAATGAAATTAAAAACCTAGAACAATGTTATTTAACCTTTTTAAACTGCACACCCATAATCTTTATTAAGTCAGGCACCAGGAACTGGGCACTGTATTAGGTGTTTTAAAGGCTTTACTCCATTTCTTCCTCCCAGTGACTCTGTGAGGTAAATGTTATTTTCATTTTAGAGGTGAAGAAACTCAAACTCAAAAAAGAAGTAAGGTAAAACCATGACCTTAGCCTGACCTTTGTCTCCAAATCATTCTCTTTTTGATAAAAATAAAGAAATCTCTAGATCAGAAATCCTAGGCACCGTGAAATAGAAAAAAAAATTAAAAATAAAAAATTCCAAGAGAGATTTATGTCTTGCACCACCTCCTTCCTTCACACTGACTGGTATCTGAAAACTAAACTCTTGTTTTTTGTATTTCCCCCCAACCTATCTATACTCTTTGTTATTTATATAATAGGGGCTATTAAAATTTATTTTCTAAAGATTATAATGCCGAATACTCTATTTCAGATTTCATTTGTTCCCCAGTTCCTTCCTAGATTTGAGATAGCCAACTTCTCAGTATGTGCTATTTCCCACCAGCCTACTCACCACCACAGCCAGAACCAACCATCACAGAGAATCCTGGAAATGGAAGAAATCTGATAGTTTTACTATTGCTTACATGACAGACATGCATGGCACAGTCTGTGACCACTGCAAGCTATTAGGAATCCCAAGAGACACCTATGGTTCTCTGACACGATCACATGTATCTAAATAGGTGTAATAAAATTAATGTTATTTTCAGAATAAGCTTCAAACCAGCTGAATGTAGTTTTAAAAGGCAAAATATTCTCAATCCTGTGTATATTAGTTTTACTATTGTTTGTTACACATGATGTTATACCCAGCTATGAGTAGAAAAATCATCCGTTTCAGTACATTGTGTATTTGTGGTATGTCAAGAACTATTCTGGGTAACAGCAGAGATGAGACTAGGGCAAGGGATTCTGAAATGAGTAGTGATTTTTCTCACCATACCATAAGTACATTGTATTTAAGCTTAGTAGTGATATGGAATCAATTTAATGTCCCCAAATTTAGGACAAACTCAAGAACTGAATAAGCTCAAATGAAGAGGAGTGTTTTTATGACATTAATCCTGTGGAGTTCTAGTTGTAGGTTCTTTAAGGAAATACCTACCCTAGTGATAGCAATGTGTTATAAGAAAAGGATAAGCATAAAATTGTCACTGTCAACTGAACCTCCATTTTATAGGCCAATAGCAAATTAAAATTATAAGGGATCTTAAGAAATTCGACTTATCTTATCCCTTTATTTCACAAATGAAGAAACTAAGGCCCAGCAGGACATTTTCCCATAATTATTTCATCATACTTTCTAAGTAACTGGTCAGATTGAATTGTCTTTATGTACTGGAGCTATAAGAGTAAGAGCAAACAAGGGGACAGAAGAAAAAAAAAAGAAAGGAAACTGATTTGTAGGAATAAGCATACATATGCCAGACCAGTGAGATGAAGTATCTGTTCATTTCTTAACTCTTAACTTCTCTTGTATTGAATTCATTCTTGGTGACACCAGACAGAATTAAGCATTTCAGTGCCATGACTGACCAAAAAAGAAAATGAGTTCATTTCCCCAAAAGGTCAACATTAGTCCTGGAATTGAATCTCATTGACCTTATATACCCATTGCTGAACCAACCACTGAACCAGAGGAGCATTTACTTTAACTTAATCACTTTAACTGAAGTTTTAATGAAGTTTATTTAACCAAGGCCATTTTTATAGGCTGAACATAAGGGAAAGCTGACCCCCTAAAATAAAATGTAGGACTGTTGTGACAGAATTACCTATCTATGCTGAGCAGGTGATATCCACCACATATACAATTTCTTATTTCATCCTTACTATTAGCTGGGAGGTCAGTATTCAACTATCTAATTCCAGGTCTTCTCTTTAAGAATACTGGGCATTTTAATCTACTAGCAGATTACTATACAAAAGACCTTCACTGTTTGTGAATTGGTTTGAATCCCTTAATGAGACCTAAAAATCATCCAGTAGAAAATTAATTATTAAATGAATTTGTATAGATGGTATCTTTTTTTTTCCCTGGAATTCTTTCATTCCCCAAGCCCAACCTGCCTGTCATCACTCAACACCTTAATTCTTAGTCTGCTCTACTCTCAGGATTTGGCAATGTCTTTCTAATCGTTAGAAAATTCTCCCCAGGTGCCCCGTACAGTCCCTGTTTTTGCCTTTCTAACTACATCCCAGCGCCTTTAGCTTTCAGCATGCATGGTTTTGCAGAAAAAGGCAACATGTTGTTTATTATTCATAATGTTCAGATTACTATTGAATGTTATCATTTACTTTCTCAGTTTGGCTAGAAAAGGCATAACACACTCTTCTGTGAACAATTTTCCATTGTTTACTAGAAGATTATTTCCTGAATTTGTATACATTTATTTATACTGGAGCTATGGAGAAACATCTGAAATTGGAAGTATGGATGTTAAGAGAATTCTTATTTTATTTTCAATCCATCATGTGGGGTTTTACATACTTGTTTATATTTAACAAAATGCCTATCAGAATGGATATCTTATATGAAATTGTTTAGAGGATGTCTGGATGTCTTGTTAAACATACAAATCCAAACATATATAGCCTGGGATAACAAGGATTACAAATATACATGTGTATCAGCTTTAAAACTTCCCTTCCTAGCCTTTATTTAAAATAGTGATTGTATACCACATAGAGAGATTAGTAGTCATAAGACTGGAATAAGCAAGTCAAAGACCAAAAGAATAGAACTGATAGGTATGCAAGGTATTTTTTCAAGCTAGTATTTTTAACTCAATTATGAAGAAGTTTCTTAGACTCACAGATAGAACCAGAGGCATAATTGTTTTTGCATCAAAGCTCTCTGATTTTAATTTGTGGTTACTTTGCCAGCAGAGCTTACTCCATATTGTTTATTCAATAGATAGAGGAAAACTTGCTTGATCTATCCAAGGCCCCTAGGTGTAGACAACAGAACCGTCACTTCATTCAACCAATGTACATCCAAGTACTCAACAATTATTAGCTGTTCATCCAAGTACTCAACAATTATTAGCTGTTTACATGTTCCACATCCTGAGTTAAATATTAAAAATGTAGAAAAAATAAGACAGGACCCATAAATTCATATAACTCTCGGTCCACAGGGAAAATTGACAAGAGAACAGATAAAGCACAATGTGATAAGTACTATGATTCTGGGACATAATTTCTTCCCATGATGCATTATTTTCTGAGATTAAGAATTTCCCATCAATGAAGTGGAAGTTAATCTCCTGAAATTAGGAGATTAATTAATTAATCATCCCTGATAGATAAGTTTTCCAAATAACATTTGATCAACACTTCCTGTGTGCCAAAACCTGAACCTCTCAGTTAACTTGGACTTAATCTGTATGCTGTTCCTTATGTTGGTGTTCTTACTGCCAGGAGAACAAGAAAAAAAGCAAATTACTGATAGATTATAAATATTGCCCAGTGCTGGAAAGCATATGGAAAAACAGGAGTTCCGTCTCCTATTGAAGAGAGTGCAACTTGGGGACCCATTTAGCCATATCTGAAACAATTTAAAACGTGCTTATTCTTTGCCTCAGCAGTTCTATTTCTACAAGTTATCCTAGAGAGAGTCTCACATAAAAACAACAAAAATGTACAAATAAATGTGGTCTTTACAGCATGGTTTGTTATAGCAGCAAACTGGATTAAACAAAATATCTTTAGTGGAGGACTGACATATTAACAGTAGCAATTCCATACTGTTTAAGCAAATAGGATCACAAGAACTGATAGAAATTTACCCAAGAGATGTTAAAGAACAAATAAAATTATAGACAATCTGTAGAAACAAGATTGGGTTTCCATTTTTAAGAGAGGAGTCAATGTGCTGGTTCATGTGTGGAATATTTCTGAACAGATACATAAAAAACTCTTGGCAGTCATCACCCTGGGAAGTGGGAATGTAGCTCTAAAATAGAAGCAATATTTGCTATTTTTCTCTTTAATATTTTTACAATTTGTAATTTAAATAAAATTAAACCAATAATAAGCCCATCTTTCCTTTGAAGAATCACACTGCATATAATCAAATTGAGGATTCTGAGAAGTCCCACTTAATTCCATTTAAAACAGACAATTTAAGGATATATTTGTCGAAAGAATGTCATTACCATTGTTTTGTCTGATAACTATCAATACGTCAGGGAACAGATGATGGCTAACACATACAGAATCATAGAGACATTACAACTAGCCTTAAGTCATACAATCAGGAAGTAGAGAAACAAAATTTCTAACTCAAGATTCAAACTGCAACTGATATCTCTAAAAATCTATAGTCAGGATGGAGAAAGGGATGACTTGTTCATATTAAATAAAACAAATCCTGTCTCTTAGTGGGGGAAATAGCATCACAGAATTTTCTGTAAATCTTAGAAGGTATGTAATAGTTTTCTAGGAACAATTAGGTACTGCTTTCAACAGGGAGGGAAAAAGGCACTTCCTAACTTGAGATATTTTTTTTTCTCATTTGAGAGACTGATATTTCCTCACCATGCCCCCCTTTTAAAAAGATTTTTTACCTTTAAAAGGAAGTACAGATTTACCTGGTAATTTGAGTATCTATTTGATGCCAAGAATATGACTTTGCCATTCATTTCTCTTTCTGTATCTTTTCCAATTATCTTCTGTCACTTTTCTAGATACTCTTATCTTATGTCTCCCAAATGAGACTTCATTCAAACTTCCTCTATGATTTTAATTGAGTATGTAAAGCTATTGCTATTATCAATTAACATAGGCCCTGCCACCAGGAAAAATAATACGGAGAAAAATTAAACCATTTCTTAAGATAATAGGATAAAAATTAAATAAAGAAAGATGAGCTCTGTGAGTAATACTGTTTTTTCTGTCTGGCCCATGCTGTCATTTTGCAAGTTAATATTCCAGAATCTCATTCTTCAGTTGAATGAGAATACAGTTGTATTGCAATACAGTTGTGTTGCAAGTCTATAAATGCTTGCTCCAGAAGTGCCTGCTGCGGAGAATTGGAGGTAAGGAAGTTGCCCAGAATATGAGTAGAGCTCTCATAGATGGATTTTGGCCTCTGTAACTTACACATGTGAAATAGGTTTGAGATTTTTAAAAAGCAAATAAAATCTGCAGGTGGTCCTTTGGAATAGTAAGACCTGGTTCCTGAGTTCAGGCCAGCAATCATCATGCAGAACAGCAAACTTACTGCCAAGGAGGTATAATGTCAAATGACATATTGCCATGCACTTATTTGGGTTGGCTCTGCTTGGAGGGCATGGAAGGGGAGACAGAGACATCAGGAGCTGTATCTTTCCATCTCAGTCTCTCTTCCTTCTCCCACAATTCTTCTTTCCGTTTCCCTTGATAGTCTTTCATCAAGGATGAAGTAATACTTTGTTGTTGCTGTTGAACTTACTGATATGATTGGCTTACTCTCTGTTACATCTGCTGCTGGGCCCTGGAGAAATATGAAAGAACTGAATTGTCCTAAGAGTGCTCATGGCTAGTGGCCAAGGATAGTTGAACCATTTCCATATACAATGGAGAGAGGGAAATAAACCATCAATTCCTCTTGCAAGGAGGAAGGATAGCTGCCCATTAGCACCACCAAACTGATTCTCAACCCATCTCTTTACATGAATCTGCTTGTTTCTTGGACTTCATTTGCACACACTGGTAATACCATACTGTTTTAGTAGATAGTCGCTCTCTCATTGCTTTCCCTACTAAAATGCAAACTTCTGAAAGACCTTAATTGAGTTTATAACTGTAGGAAACTCTGCACTAGATACCCACAAGGTCACTTGATTGAATTACTAGTTATAGAAATACTTTCACCCATTTATTAAATGCTTTTAGAATACAGCTGGAATATCTGCATCTTCACAAGCTTCTTAAGTCCTTTACTGCCTTGTCAGAAATGAAATCTACAGTTGACCTTAGATTTCTGTCATTTGCTAGATCCAACTTCCTTTTCTTAATAGGTATTACCAAAATCAAATTTTATGAGGTGGATAAGATTTCTAGGTATTTGCCTGTGTAGACGGGTGTCTAAGGGAATTTGAACTAGTTACTCTGTGACCTAAGAATATACATTCTTCATGTAGTTAATGGAAATAGAGAATCAGAAATAGTGGCAAATTTATGTCAAAAGTCATAGGGGACAATTCCTGTTATCACATGACAGGGAGCACCCAGGGACTCGAAACTTTTAAGGGACTTATGTTCTCCTGGGTTCTGGTCATCCATGTGCACAAAAGTAAGAAAAGCAAACTCTTAGCTTGAAAAGTCTTTAAAAGCTTTAGTGTGCTTGCAGTGAGAAGAAAGGATATCCCCAATAGTTTCCCAATAAAACTACCAAAATTGCTTATCCCTTCTTGGGCAAATGCCTACCTAAACAGGGTGGGCTCAGAGTAGGGTTGCTGAGGCCTAAAAGCTTGACACAAATTCAAAGTACCTTTGGGCAGAAAACCACAAGAAAGGGGCCAGACAAGTCTAGGACAGGAGGAGAGATGCAAAAATACAAATCAAGGTTAACAGGTATCATTATTTTTGCCAAGGACAATCTCCCCACATGTCTCTTACCTACATGTCAAGTTTGATATTCTATATAAATACTTATTATATTTATTTTTTTTTGCAAGAATAAAATGGTGGGCTCATTGACTATTATTGTCAGTGAGTCTGTTAACAACATATCTTACAGTCAGTCTCTAAATGTATGGTTTTATAATGCATTTAAATATATGACAAAACAAGTCTCCTCCGTTCATTAATTTTTTTATGTAAGTATTCTCTTTGCCTTATTTTCCATTTAGAATCATTTTTTCCAATTCAAAAAATCTTATAGAATTGAGAATTTTTTCTCATTAGTTTTTCTGATATATAGGAAAATCAATTTATTATCAAAAAATCATAATTAATTTGATAGATTTTTATGCTGGTTCACTAATCATATTTTTCCTTTTCCCAGTAATTATAAATCATATTCCTATTTTTCAAATCTTATTGCACCAACAAGAGTTATATTAAATACCTTTGGTATTACTACCATTCTTTATTATGACTTTCTTGTGAAAATCTTTATTATTTCATCATAAATATGATAAAAACAACTATTTAAGAAAGATAGTCTATCTCATTTTGATAAAGGTATCCTCTATATGTTTTCTATAAATATAATGGAATTAAATGTCAATGACTGTCTTTTAAATAAATTCTGAGATTATAGTGTATTTATAATAGGTATTTATACTAATACCTATTAATATAAAAATGTACCTATTAATATAAATATAAGAATCATTTATAATTTGGTGTATATATATACTTATATGTGTAAATGGGATGTGTTTCTGCAAACAACATATAAGTTCGAAAGTTTTTCTTAGTATGGCAGTTTTAAATCACAAGTAAAGCAACTAAATTCTTTTTTAAACTTTAAAATTAATTTATTGACTTTTTAATTTATTTTATATGTTGTGGCTTATACTATTTCTTTTAAGTTGAAGTTTTTTTTTCCAAGAAATACTACCCCTTTTAAGTTTAAAGTTTATTAGATGAATGTGTATAATTTCTGGTTTTAAAGGCCTTTCCTTATCTCAAATAACCTATCTAGTAGAAGAATAATGGGGATGCTGGCCTGTCTTAGAGTAAGGTAGAAAAAGCAAAAAAGAAATAAAATGTCTCCCTTGGGATGCCAAACCACATATCTGCCTTTAGTCAGATTTGGTGCCTGAATTCATTCCCCAGGTTTAGTCTAAATGTCTATGTAAAGAAGTCATGGGCAGAATTGCCCTAAGGCATCTGGCAAGAACAAAAGTAAATCTGCAAAAAAAACACTCTCTTAACTGGTCCTCACAGAATTACTTAGATGAAGTTCCTAGGAAACTTGGGCTCACAGCAGGGGAAAATAAATAAATAATTATGGAGATTGCCGATTTTGAAATAGTTAATGCCACAATATAATATATTGAATGTTTACAGAAATAGAATAATTGACAGTATGACTAGGGAAACGGAAACTATCAAAATTAATTGGGAAGATTTGAAAAATAGAACTTTCACAAAGGAAAAAGAAACTGATTTAAATTTGAAATTCAAAGGGCAAATTAGACATCAGAATAAACACAGATGTAAGAAAAATGGTGAACTGAAAGATAAATTAGAAGAAATTAGAAGAATAATCTAGCAGAGAGCCAGAGATGGAAGATATTAAAAACAGAAAAAGGCACATGAAGATGGAATGAGACTAAATATCTACCACATCTCTAATTAGAGATCCAGGAATACAGAGTAGAAAATGGGAAGAACTTATGACTGAGCTGTTCCCAAAATTAATCACTAAAATGAGTCTCCAGCTTCAGAAAATCCAACAAAGTCAAAGAAGGTAAACAAAAAGAATCTCAAACCTCACTCTGTACAAGGACTAAAGACTGGGGGGAAAACAACAGAGCATGCAAACAAGAGAAGAATTACTGAAAGGACCTACAATCAAACTAAGAGGTGACCTCATAGCATCACTATAGGCTTGGGAATTATATCTTTAGGATGGTGAAATAAAGACTTTTTGAAAAAATAGAAACACTTATCTTCAACAGAACCTCACTAAGGAACTTCAAAAGAAGATGCTTTAAGAAAATGGAAATGGCTCTGGAGAGAAAATGTGAGATCCAAGAAGGAAGCTATAAATAAATATAAGTAAAATCAAGCTATGTTAAGTGTTAAGCAAAGCTAAAGAAGTTAATCATGGATAACAAAAGCATAACAACTATATTTTAACATTATGAACTTTTTATATTATTCAGAAGAAAATAAAATTATTGATTTTAGACTTTAATATTGATTCATAAATCAATGGGTAATCCCTACATATAGAAATAAACTGTTCATTTGTTGTATAGTTATTGTATATTTAATTAAAATAAGGAAAGGGGAGGAATGAAATGAGGTAAAATTTGTTTCATCAAAAAGAAAAGTGCAAACTTGAAAAAGAAAGAAATGTTGAGAAAGTGGAACAAGTGGTAAATAAATTTTGAGATAAAAGACCTGTCTACATATAAAGATGTTCACAACATATTATTATGGAAAAGAGTAAAAATATAACTTCAATATAAAGTAAAAATTGGGAGAACTAAAGAAAACTTGGCAAATCTGCCATTATAAAGAGAAAAATTTAATAGACTTTCCTCAATAATCAAGCAGGCAAAATATTTATAAGAATTAAGTTGATTAAAATCATATAGTTAATGAGATTGTGCTAAAGGATTTATTACAATGTTAATTCAGTGTCTCAAATTGTTAATTCAGTGTCTCAAGCACACATAAAATACTTATAAAAAACGACCCATGTGAGAATGACCCATATCAAAGTGACCAGAAAAAAACTTGTTGATAGAGAATGTAGAAGAAAAAGGAACCTATTCATTGTTGATGGTTCAGCCCCTACAGAAAACAACAAGGTTTCTCAAAATATTGAGTAAACATACCGTATGATCCAGGATTCCACTCCTAAATATCTACCCAAAGAATGGAAAAACACAAATTCAAAGGAATAGATGCACCCCTGTGTTCAATGCAGTACTATTTGCAATAGTCAAGTTATGAAGACAGTCTACCTGTTAAGGGCTGAAAGTGGATTAGAAAAATGTGATTTATATACACAATGGAATACTGCTGTGCTAATTTTTTTGCGTATTTTTTTATTTACTTTTTTTCATTGGTTACATATATACCAAAAAATAAGTAAAATGTCTCACACCATGTCACTACTCTCCTATCAAAAAAATAAAATAAAAGATTAACGGTAGCCATTTGTGGCAATTGGATGGAATTGCAAAGAATGGCATTAAGAAAAATAAGTCACAAGAAAGCCAAATAAGAGATGGTATATATAAAATATTACTAGACAAAGGATCAGACAAAGCCATACAATAATAAACTCTAAAAATCTCACTGTAGAATTGAAACCACAAGATTGGGAGAAGGGACAGAAGCAAAATGGGGAAGGGGCACAGTAGAATATGGTGGAGGCTTGTGGAAGTCTTGACATCAAGACATCAAGGAGTGTGGTATGGTGAAAGGCATCTGAGGAAGTATTATCCTGTGCTCCTGAATCACATGAAGTGTTATAAACCAGTGTTGCCTCAGTGAAAAAATTGTACTAACCCCTGAATTCCCCTTGTCTTTATTGTACCTCATTTCCTTCTCCTTTCCCCTACTTTTTGGTCAATTAATACATGCACTATTCGCTGAAGAATATAAATTTTAAAAATCTTCTTTCTGTATTTTCCTAACAGATTGTGAGAGCAGAGATGCAAAGTCTTTGAAAAAACAAAAAATATATATATAACAAAAGTTAAAATGACTATCTGAAATCATTAAACAGATCTTACAGTGTCACAAAGATCATATTTGCTAATTCAATATGATTTGGTTTTATTTTAAAATATGTTTTACTGTAATGTATAGTCAAAATGTTATTTTTCTGATCAATATAAGAATCTATGTTATTAACTAATCAAGTTTAACCTGTTAATGTTAATTATGAGTGATATGACCAAGTATATAAATAGCTAAACTATTTCAAAATAAATTTCAGCTTCTGTTTGGAGAAGAGGTGTTTTCTACAACTTCTGATTGTATTTTATGAGATTTAATAGCTAAGTATTAACAGTAACAATGCTGCTGTTGCTTCTATTGCTATTAATATTCAGTATCTTGACCCCTACCCAAAATTGTAGACTAAAACCTGCTGCTCCCACTTTAACTACTATAAGAAAATAAAATAACAAGTATTGGTGAGGATATGATGAAACTGGAACCCTTGTGCCCTACTGGAATGAAAAATGATGTAGTCACAATAGCAAATAATATGACAATTCCTCACAAATTTAAACATAACATTACCATATGATCCAGCAATTCCACAACTAGACATACACCCACAAGAAATGAAAGCAGGGACTTGAGTAGGTATTTGTACACCCATGTTAAGATCAACATTATTCACTATAGCCAATCAGTAGATATGTTACCTCCCTCAACAGATGACTGCAGAAACAAGATGTGGTATGTAAAGTCTTGTATCACTTAGCCACATTTTAGTCAATGAGGGACTGAATGACATAAACAGCAGTGGTCCCAATAAGCTATTCCATGCTGCCTAGGTCTGTAGTCGGTTATACCATTTCTAAGTTTGTGCAGTCATACTCTGTAATGTTCACCCAACCAGAAAATCGCTTAGTGATTTTTTTTTTCTGATAATTTATCACTTCTATTAAAGGTGACTCATGGTTATGTATACACAATGGAATATTATAGTCTTAAAAGGCAGAAAATTCTGATATATACTACAACATGGATGAACCTTGAAAATAAGTAAAATAAATCAATCACCAAAGGACAGATACTGTGTAATATTACTTTTATGGGGCACCCAAAGTAGTTCAATTCATAGAGACAGAAAGTAGAATGATGATTAGGTTTCAGTTTAGGAAGACTTTTTAATATTCTAGAGTTGGATAATGGTGATGGTTACAGAACAATATAAATATACTTAATGCCAGAGAACTGTGTACTTAAACTAGTTTAAAATGATAACTTTTCCATTCTGTATATTTTACCACAAACAAAAAACAAATCCTGTGCTTAATGCTCTATAGTGGTTTGCCACTATCTGTGGAGTAGTGATATAATAATTATACTTTAGGAGAAGTCAACTTTGTTACTCTTTTTTAAACAAACTCTAATAGCATAAAGGCAAAGTGAAAATGTTTTCAGAAGTAACTTTTGTTTGTGTAACACTTTCTGTTTGAAGACCTCTATGTATCCTAAATCATTTAATCCTTATAAGGTAAGTATTATTACTCTCTTTTAGCTGATGGAATGAAGTGAAGCCTGAAAAATTAAGTAGCCCAAAATTATGAGGCTATTAAGGATGTGAAGGTTGAAATACTTATCTTCCAGCTGAAGCCATTGATTCCCTGGGAACAGAAATACTTGTCAACTTACTATTTATATTTAAAATACCAGAGGTAAAGTTCTGTGCTTCTTAAACTGAATGAGAAGGGAGAAAAAGGATAACACATCACTATCTTCTCTACAACCTAATTATAATGGTATTGAATTTATTCTCTGAATCTTATTAACATATCTGTGTCTTTTTATAACACTATTTTCAAACCTTGGTCACATTTAAACTCTGCATAGCTGTTTTTATATTTGGACTTTAATTTGGGGGCTAGGTAAGCTGCTCTTTAAAATTCATTGTTTTAGGTTGCAACTATTCAACTCTACAATTACAAAAGTTTTAGTCTAATTCTAAATTTAAAGAGTAGCCAGGTTGTCCTCTCATTGTTATGCAAGAACTGTTTCACTTTGGGTCTTAAATTTCCTTTTTTATTGCTCTCAGTGGAGTGGAGGGCTAATGTAGACGGGAGAAACCTGGCAATGTACCATCACTGACCTTCCCAATTTTATGAGTTCTCCCTAGAATAAATGGCTAGGTCAGGGCAACCTCTCAATTGTCAGCATGCAGCTAATATTCATATTCTTTTGAAGCCTGCCATAGATAAGTCAACTCAGAAACCCTACTCTCCTGCTTCAGAATGCTGACCCAATATTTCTCCTCATAGCAGATTTAATATCTCATGAAAATAAAGTCACCCTCTTACTGTGACAAACCTCCTTAAATGTATCGACTTGATAATATGAATAACTCTCCTTGTGGTCTTGTTTGGTAGGTTTCTCACCATGGTAGTATTTAGTGAAACACCTTTAGGTTTTCTTTTCTTGGTCCTTCCTGTACTCGGAAAACCTATGCTGACAGGTGAAATATAGAACATTCAAAGAGATGGCCTCTCTTTCCTCTTTCCCATTGTTCCAGCTGCTATCAGGTGAAAACAGTGGACAATATGTTTGCATCACACTTACTGAACAGATGCTGAAGTTCAGTCTCTTACCTCACATATGCAAGAATGTTCAGAAACACTCCACTTTAAAGGGCGTATAGCATTGTGGGACTCTCCCTGGTGTTTTGGTGAAAAATTCACAATCCAAGATTCTCTGAGTACCAGAGAGAAATAAAATAATTTTACAAAAAAATTATCTCAAACTTATAATTTGGGTGACTGTTCTCTTTTATGTATCAGGTTCATTTCTCCTATTCCATAGTTTACCTTGATATGCAGAAACTGTGCCTCACTTCTGGCGCACTGTGCTTTTTATCTCTACCACAAACTTAGGTGGTAGATATTAACATATACATTTTACCAAAAATAGAAAACCTGAAATGAAAAGAGGTTAAATGACCATATAGCAAGTGCCTTATTTTGTTCAATTCTTTTTTTCCCCTGACTAGAAATGTACACACCTATCTCAAAGACATCATCATCTTACCCTTTACAATTCTAAATTAAGGAATTTTCAGATCCAGACTTTCCAGCTCCTGTTAGTACCTCACATACTTTAGGAAAAATATTATTATTCTTTCAGGATATTCTTTCAGCAGTAGCGAGCTCCAACATTCTTGTTTTTTTCACACATTTCTGATCCACTATTTTTTGCCCTTCAATTTTCTCATCTGTATGCTTTAAACAAATACTAATAGCAGGCAAACTTTTGTTAATACCCCAGCCAAGATTGTATTTTCTAATGCCTCAGTCACTTTCCTTTCAACTTCAAGCTTTACTCAATATTCCTATTTTCTATTAAAGCATAAAACGTATGCAGCAGTCATTTATTATTTATGATTGTGAAAATATACAGCAAAAAACCTTAATGACAAAAATGAAATATAGTTCTATGTTATGAATGCAGCAGATTTTTATTTTTAATACTGCTTAAACTATGAAGAATATTGTGATACCATGCTTGTTTCTAGAGAGAAACTTCATTTTTTAAGTGGCAAAGCTATTTTAATCTGGCATTTACATAATTTCAACAAAATATTTTGCAACATTTAGAATAAAATAAATATCTAATAATTTATCATGAATTAGATAACATTCATTGAACATCTAACTTTACACTCATAATTTAAGGAGAATGTAGATTCTGTGTAATATGAAGGAAGATGGGCATATCAATAAATTTACTTATACCCAGTACATATTATGTGTTTATATCCTTCCTTCCATTTCTGTAGCAAGACCTGAAATTTAGTTTCTAAAAATGAATCTGTCTTCTTCAGAGAAGCTTAATTTTGAAATCCAGAAGTAACCAAATTGTATGTCTCAATATTAGAGTGTCCTTTCTTTCCATTTATTGTTTGTTCATTGTGATCAATTCTTAAATCTGGATTAAAATACAGACACACCTCTGTTTCCTATTGTAATATGTATCTTTTTATCCCTCTCACAGACTCATCAGAAACTGGGCCTTCTCTTGCCATTCACACCTCTATCCCATTTGGAGTTGCACACTTGGAACACAACATTGAGGATGTGCAAGAGTTAATCTTCCAGCAGCTAGAAATAATTTTGCCAGGTTTACCTCAACCCATTGCCACCAAATGTCAGAAATGGAGATATTCACAGGTAATCATAAAAATCTATGGTAGGTGCACCACAATATTCCTAATGTGTTGTGAGAACTGATTTTAGTTTTTCTCATTCTTCATTCTCAACTAAGAGAAATTAACAATGTGTGTTTGCATATATCTGTGTGAATTTTTGCAAGTTTCATATTATCCCATTATTTCTCACATGCACCTTAGCATGCAGGTTTTCCCAATGTTGTGTTTGAGTAATAGCATCTCAGGCCATGCATACCTTGAAAATCTAGGCTTTCCTTTACTGGCAAGGCAGCTTACATTTCAAATTGCAGCTGTTTCTGGGGTTTTCTAAAGACAGTACTGTGGTCATATAGAAACCACTATAACCTCCCAAATTTTTGCAATATGTCAAATTGACCTTGTAAGTGTATTTTGCTACCATAGTTTTTATTTTTATTAAATTCCCATTTAGGTTTTGACTGTTGCCAGCAGAGGTCAAAGAAGATGAATACCTGCACAGATTAGCTAGTTGAGCTGTTTTTCAGGGTTAGAAAAAACCTGCTGATCACTCTACTCATTCCAACTAAATGCTGTTTACAGAAGTAAATGTTGACTTTTCTGGAAATCTCTCCATATTCTAACAGAAGTTTGTGATAATCCTAGAAGTCCTTTGATCTATACTCAGTTGTGAAGGCATTCAGGGACAATAGTAAAAGGCTGGAAGGAAAAAAGAAGCATTTTTATAGTATTTTCCCAAAGATTTCCTAGCTATTGATTAACTGGTTTATCAGTACTACTGGTTATTTGGGTTAATCTTCCAGGAAAGTGGTATTGTGAGAAATCGCAACAGTTTTTATATTTTAAACAGTTTCCAAAATCAGAGGAAATGGTAAATTACTTTGTAAAATGTAAAATGTTGCAGCAGGTCTACATGTTTATCCATATCTTCTCAAGTTAAATTATATGTTGAACCTATGGGGAAAATATTTACTTAAAACACGTCATAGTCACTTTAGAGCACTTTTCCTTTCTAAGAACATTGAAAAATCTCATAGCAAATGTTTTTAAATAATATTTAACTCCATTTTAGGCTGGTTTGAAAAAGAGGAGAGGGAGATAATCTTTTTGATATAATTTGAAATTAGGACTATTACATACCAAGTCATTTTGCAATTTATAAATATTCCTTTAAAGTATACAATAGTTGGCACATTTTCTTTTGTAAGGAAGCTTATAAACTCAAAATAAATAACATGTTAATAAACTGAAAATATGGGTTAAAATTTACTTATTTTTAAAAATGTAATGTGTTAATAAAAATTGATTGACCTAACCACAAACTGATCTCTTCAAAGTTATGCAATAGCATAAAAACTTAATAAAAAAATCATTAGATATAAAGCATATCCAAAGACTTTTGATGATGTTTTATTACAATTCAGATTTTTTTTCTAGGAATTTTCTAACTATAATGAGAAATCTACATGAAACTTACATTAACTGTGAAGTCTGAAAGGAATGAGTTGTCATTTGAACTTAGAAGTTTGCATTTTCCAAAGTTCCGTTAGTATCCTTCTATATCTACGTAACATTGTGATTTATGGTAGAAATCTCTTTTAGATTATGACACAGACAGATAGACAGACAGAATGATAGATAACTTCTCATACTGTGTTAAAGAAAAATAACTCATGACAGGTCCAGAGACTTAGTAATATTAACTAGTTAATTTTAAGTTATTATTCCTAAGATAACATTTCTCCCAGTGCTTTTAAAAGGTCCATCTAAATTTTTGAAATTTGACATAAATCTATGTACCTCTCTTCCCTAGACATTTCCAAAACATATGATCTCTACTTTTGATGAATTCATAGATGTTTGTATATCAATATAATATAATGTAATGCTTAAGCTGAAGGCAAATATGGCATGTAAACTGGGACAGTATGGAATGAGGAGCAACCAACCAATTTTTAAATCACTCTCATTTGACTAAGAGATACAGTCCCCCTGCATGGGGAATCCCATCTGTATTTGCTTTCATTCTGGCTCTCATCCTGTTTCTTTTCTTTTCCTCCTTCCCCACTCCTGCTCTACTCAAATTTTTCTTGTTCTTCACACTCCATCTCTTTTATTTTCCCTTCTTTCTCTCCCTGACAAACAACTAATGTCGTCCTACAAATCCTCATTCCATGAACATGAAATCCTAGACAGACCACAGTACTGTTGTTTGCCTTCCTAGATCCCTCACACTTGACTCTGTATTGTCCTTCATTCTATTTCTGTCTTGTGGTACTTACACAGCCTTCTGGAACCCAGTAAACCTAAAGAATAGGAATGAAAAAAAGAAAGAGAGACAGCAATGATGAGCGGTATCCAAAGTGATCTTCTGGGGTTACTAGTTGTAACCCACTATAGAAATGTGAGCAATGAAGACTCAAAGACCTGAAATTAAGTTCCTAAGGTCCCATGGTTAGCAATGATAAGACCATGCAACCAACCTCTTATGGCCTCCTTTTCACTCTGTTTCCTGTGGCAACTGAAACAAATCACCATGTTTAGTAACTGAAAACAGCACAACTGAATTACCTTACAGTTCCAGGGGTCAGCCATTCAAATTGAGTCTCATTGGGCTAAAAATTAAACTCTTGGCAGGGATTTCTTTGTTTAGTTCTAGAGAGAGAGTCCATTTCCTTGCCAGTGCAACAAGAAGCTGCCCACACTTCTTGCTTTGAGGTCCCATCTTCCATGTTCAAAACCAGAACCTGTGAGTCAAGTCCTTCTCATGTTTGCTTTTGACTTTGCTCTTGCTTCATTCATCTAAGTATCCTTGTGATTATGACGAGCCCACTGGGATAATCCAACATTATCCCCATATTAAGAGCAACATTAATTCTATTTGCAACTTTAATTCTCCTTTGTCTTGTCTAATATAACATTTACATGTTTGGGGGACTAGGGTTTGACTGTCTTTGGTATGCCTACATACCCTTCTTTCCCCTGGAATTCTTTGGTAGATTTCTTTATGAGACACTATCTCTCAGTCCCCTCACAGGTTCTCTGAAGAGAGCATCACCCTTGAAGGCTCAAACCACTTTAAAGAACTAACAGCTATCTGAAAAATAATGGGAGTATTTTGTGTAGGGATAGTTGTTTGTATTATTGATGTTGCTTTCCCTAGCATGTCCAGTATGGCCTCTAATTCATATATCTACAATGGCAGCAGTAGGTGAAAGATGTTTGCCCCTTTATTCTCTGATTTATTTGATAAGCATTAAACAGTTTTGCCTAGGACATACCTAGAATTCGGCTCATGGAGCCCTGAAAACTAATACTTGCCAAAGGCCTTCTCCCAAGACACTAGAATAATTTTTTTGTCTTGAGAAAAATAATCTTGCATGCTTGTGGGTGCTCAGCATAAAGAAAGAGACAGATGAAGAAAGAAGGCGTGTTTGAAAGACTCAGGAGCTGTTTCTGTGCCTCTCATTTTGGGTTTGAATAAAACACTTGAGTAGGTGGTTCAAACAAACTTAACAAAGCAATGACAGATTTGTTGTGGTTCTCAGTTCCTCCCTTTTGCAGCTATTCACCCTCCATAATTTAAATGTTTATTCAGTTAATATAACTTGATGCCTAGGCTGTGATACATTGAATGAAATATTCTGTAGAAAGTGTGATATATTAATTCTTTCATCAGAAGCATCATAATTGAAACTGCATCTACAAGGGCCTTAACAAGGGATATTTAATCACCTTGCTAACAACCCCAATCCTCTCACCACTACTATTTATTGTGCTTTCTTTTGTTAAGAATTTACAAACTTGATTCATTTGCAAGTGTGACTCTAATTTTCCCCATCTTTTTTTAGTTTCTGAAAATGTTAGTGACCCTTTCCACCACTTTGTTTAGCATAATCATGAATTACTTTTTAAAAATCACAATACATCTTTTCAAATGTCAAGATCTGGAGAGGAATTTAGGTACAGAAGACAAAAAAAAGGGAGGTGGTAGATGAATATATTGATGTCTTTGGCAAAATAAATAGATTTGGTTTAACCTATTAAGCCCATGCAGTAAAATTAAAAATTAGTATATTTTATAATTATAATTCTTGACCTTTTGCCCGGAGACTTATGCTTTCTCTCTCCTGAATGATAGTCCTTTCATATTTCTTAAAGGAAAAGATCATGAACTCTCTTATCTGATATAAGTTATGAATATGAGCATTCTTATGTCATATTATTCATGTACACATAAACACAAAATACACAGTTATGAGGATTTGTAAGCAATCTAAAATCTTCCCATGTTCAGCATTAAGAATACCTGTTGTACATGTTAAACCACTGTAACTAATAAATCAAGAAACCTTCATGGTTCAGTCTCGTGTAGAAATCATGGAAATACAAAACAAACCAAAAGGTATTTAAAGTAATTCCCGTCTTTGCTCTAACTTTGTTTCATAGAACTCTAAAGGCTATACAAAATTCATCCTCAGCAGTACTTTTTCAAGTCTCTCTTCTTATTCCCTATTAGATTCCACTTCTGGAAGTCCCCTCAGGTTTTTTGCACCCTCAACTCTTTAATTCTCCACAAAATTTTTCTTAACAATCAACCACTTGACCTTATCTTCTTCTTTCTTTTTTTTAAAAAATAATTTATTTATATATATTTCATATCATTTCAGTCCCTGGGGGTCACCCACCACCTCCCCTCCCCACCCACTCCAGCTGGTCCCCACTCTCCCCTTGTGTAGTTTCATTTGGTTGACCATATAGTAGTGAAACCATTTGGTTTCTGTCCCTTTCTATCTGGCTTGTTTCTGCTAGAATGATTTCTTCTAGGTACATCCAGGTGTCCATAAATTCATCAAATTTGTCATTTTTAATTGATGAGTAATACTCCATTGTATAGGCCGGGCACGGTGGCTCGTGCTTGTAAGCTTCAGCCTATGAAGCGGCCGGGGCTTAGGGATCGCGGTTCGAGTCCCACCTGGGGCCTGTAGCGAGACTTAGTTCCAAAAAAAATAGCTGGGC